>JAJMCO010000221.1:0-20540 GCA_030573015.1 Metschnikowia peoriensis | reverse complement strand
CGAACGTTAAGAAAAGAAAAAAATGACGGGATTGTGATCTTTGAATCGAAGGATAAACCAGGATATTTTTTTTTGTATTGGCTCCTTCGTGCTGTCTTTAATAATCTCTCCCCCTTTGCGAAGAGCTTGGAATTACGTATTTTTAGAAGTGCCGGCAAACAAGCGCGAATTTTCGGAACTTCACACGCTTTCGCGGATGTCTGTGCGTGCGTGATGCATAATGCCTCGCGCCGAGCAGGCCTCTTTATGCAATAATCATTAAATGTTGTTTAGTCTGAAAATGGATGGTTTTGGAGAGTCAGGGTAAGATAATTTAGTGTTCATATAATTTCTAACAATTGTTCACATTCTTTATTCTCGAACTGTAAAGTCGTTTCACCCGAATCTCAAACGATGCAGTGTATCAACTCATCTTTCATCACTTGCAACTCGCAAATCGCAAGTCGCAAATCGCAACTGGCAACTCGCTTTTGCAGCTTTTATGCAGGTCAATTTTGTTGCAGCGAGAGTTTTTGCCAAGAGAAAAACATCTCTGATCGGTAACCCGGATTTAAGGGTGGCTCGATTGTTTCCAAGTCTAATTCTCAAACAGCAGCTTTTAAAAAAAGATATTTTTATGAAATTTAGTAAAAAATAATAGCTCTAGCTTTAAGGTTAAGATTTTCCAAATCATTTTACTGTCTCGGCTTTGCGGTATCTTTGAGAATGAGCCGCGGTTGCTACTCGTGAAACTTGTCGTATCAGAGTGCGGGTAAAACACCAGTGGTGGGGCTTAATCCAAAACAAAAAAAAAATTACGGATAGCAACAAGAGAAGAAAAACTTAAGCGGATTTCGCGTTACGAAGAAACAAAAGCATACTGGTTTCAAGAAACAAAGAAAAACAAACTCTGTTGATTTTCGAGATACAAAAAAAGCAAAGCCGGGGGCTACGAGACGTTACTCCTCGAGTCCTCGGCCTCTCTCGGTGTTTACACAGACTGCATTTGCCCTCTCGAGCATAACAAGACATACGTCATTCTTTTGTGGCTGTATTAAATTCGAAGATTCTGCCATTTTTTTAAGAAATAAATCCTCTCCCATTGTTAGCAGGTTTTCGCAAAGTAATTTGTGTGTACAATTCCAGTAATAATGGGAGAAGGTATAATATGCAATTATAAGGTGACAAACACAACGTGAAATTTTCACGAACAAAACAAGTATTCGCGCATGATGCACATGCGAGACGTGGTAAGTGTAGCCAATCAAGTTTGTCGTTAAAACATGAAATCTGCTTTTCGTCTGGGCATCAAATAGAGGCTGTCTTCAGCTTGCTCAATAACACGACAGAAAGGTTTCTGTGTTAGTTATTTGAATGAAACTCAAATGGTTCTTAGTTATATTTATATCTATCAAAACGATCTCTGTCGCTCGGAGAAGTATAAAGTTTTCCGAGCCGTCAGGGTAACTTTTTGTGGAAGGCATATAATAAGCGTTGTGCGGACGGACATGTGGTGTACACAGAGGCGTGATTTTGCATGGCGCCACAGATCCTCGACCGGAGGGATTTTACTATTTTAATTTCCCATACGGTTTAGGATGTGCGATATCGGTCATGAAATGGATTGGATAGCGTAACAGTCCGATGAAAAAAATAAAAATCTTCAGTTTCGAAATACCGTTTTGATCCAATTCTCCAAATTTTTACAATTCGTACATCCTCACATTCCTACAATGTCTCTGCGATTCCCCTGTCTAAAAGCTCCAAATATTAATGATGTCCACAACAAATTCAACTCATGTAATTATCGCTTCTTCGATATTTTTCTGAAATGAACCACCTCACTTCGCATTCGCTTGTTTCTTCGACTCGAGGTTCAAGCCTTTACTGAAATCATTAAAAAAAGCGTTTTTTTTTTGTTTTCTTTTCGAGAATTGCGCGGTGGCTGATCCCAGCTGCTGCACACATCATATTGATACGGTGCACTAAACTGGCGAGACACTGTACTGCACGCCCAGTCGGCGCGGTGCTTTTTTTTTTTTTTTTTTTTCGCACCATCCCATTGTTTAGTAAATCTCAGCCTTTCTAAGTTTAACGCTCTATTGTTTAGAGCCTGCAAAAAAAAGCACACTCAAACAAAACAAAAGTCCAAAGGAAAGAAGTCCGCTTTTGAGGAAAAGGATCATTGCTATTAATAGACACACACACACAAAAGCTGTCATATCAACTACGGCCTATTTTTTTTTTTCTTTTCTCCGACGGTGGTGGATATTTTTTACACACGTCGACTTTCTCCTTTGTTGGTAAAAGCAACATTCGGTACGACCCGCCCACCATTGCGGCGAACTCAAAAATAGTATAACGATACTGATACTGATACCGATACCGATAATAATAATAATAATAATAATACCGATAATACCATAATGATGTTTCCGCTGCGCAAATCCGGCAAGAAGCGGCGGATAAAGATTGGAATCCGGCCACAGCTTATTATTCTCGTGTGTTTTGCATCGTTATTATCGTTGTTGATTCTCGCAATCGTTATAGGCGTTTACGTCTCAACGGTAGTATCGGGTCTACGAGCAGACCGGCTCTCTGTGATTGCTGAGTTGAAAGGCACGCAAATTCTGCAGCTGCTTCAGTTTATTTACTACCAGATATCGTGGCTTTCACAAAAGGACACCATCACGCTGCCGCTTCTGAGCTTCCGGGCGGGAAATTTCTCGCTGCAAGTGTTCCAGCTGGCACAGCTGTCGCTCGACCAGTTTCTCACCACTTCAGAGACATTTGCGCTGGCCAAACTATATAATTTGGACTTGCACGAGGTAGCGCTGTCAAACAATAGTGCCGTTTCTGTCGCAGGCCCGGTCCAGGATGCACTTTACATCCTACTGAATGCTACGGCAGTTCCTCTGGCAGTAGTAGCACGAGATAACTCAAATGCTATTCCCACGGGCCATCTTCTGGGCCCTCTCACAAGTGGATATGCGCAAGCAACTGCAGGAAATGTCTCGGCTTTCATCGGCATCACCGTACCCGTTTACGCAAACTCATCGATAATTCTTCATGAGCTGCTGATAGCAGGTTACTTGACGGTGATTGCCAGTGCCAAGACCATAAGTCTGGCGTTGGACACGCTGGATTATGAGGAAGATTATACATGTGTGGCCATCGAGCCAGTCTACGCACAAAATGGTACTACTGTCGATAAGAGTGATATCATTGGGTTCGAAGTACTCTTTGGCGATATCAGTCCCTCAATCACTTATGACTCTTTTATTGGGATTGACCAGCTGGAAGCAGCTTTCGCAGCCCTCATATTGGAGAATGGCACTACCACAAAAGTACAATCGCTACGAGGTGGCCAGATCGCCTTAGGATTCTCAACGATTCAGGTCGACACTTCCACCTCTTGGAGCATTTTGATTGAGCAGAGCCAGAGTACGTTCAACCGTCCAGTGAAGAAGTTGACTGACATCATCATCGGCGTGGTTATTGGAATTGGTGTTTTTGTCTGTCTTGTTACCTTCCCGCTTGCAGTGTTATTCGTCATCCCAATTACCAAACTTAAAAACGCCATCGAGTCCATCAACCGCTCGAAAAAAGAGAAAGACGCCGTCGAGGCTGGCCCTGCGGCGCGTGCCACCTCTCCTTCAACGGGACATGCGAGTGATAATGATGTTGAAAGCACCGGGGTTATCGGGAAGCGCAATTCTGTAAACACTGTAAGCTCGGCGAGCTCGACCGTATACTCCACTGGTATTCGTCTCCCTGAGAGAATTCCGCAGTCCAAAAAATTATTCAAGGATGAAATCACCGAGCTATCTGAGGCTTTCAATATTATGACGGAGGAGCTTGAAAAACAGTACGGCCATTTGGAGGATCGTGTGCGTGTAAGAACCAAGGAGCTTGAGGCTTCGAAGATTGAGGCCGAGGCCGCAAACGAGGCAAAAACTGTGTTTATTGCCAATATTTCGCATGAGTTAAGAACTCCACTTAATGGTATCTTGGGTATGACTTCTATTGCAATGGAGGAAACGGATCATCTGCAGATTCAGGACTCTTTAAAACTCATTCACAGGTCTGGTGAATTGTTATTGCATATCTTGACTGAATTGTTGACCTACTCCAAAAATACTTTGAATCGATCGAAATTAGAGAAGTCCAATTTCCAAATTCTCGAGGTCGTCTATCAGGTCAAATCCATTTTCAGCAAGTTGGCTCTTGATCAGCGTGTGAATTTCAAAATCATCGTGAAACCCAGCATTCTCAGAAAACTTATTCTTTTGGGTGACTCCAACAGAATCATCCAGGTGGTCATGAATCTTGTCTCAAATAGTTTGAAGTTTACTCCCGTCGATGGTTCCGTTGATGTAACGATAAAGCTTTTGGGTGAATACGATCAAGAGGCTTCCCAAAAGATTGACTATGCCGAAGTTCTTGTGAAGAAACCTTATGTGGATTCGGAAGCTTTAGATGAGAAATCTCCCGAAAATGAGAAGGCTCCCCAACTGTCCAGAGATGACGTTATGAATGGGTTCTACTCTAATACTAATAGCAGGCGAAACTCTGTCATTGGTAACGTGAAAAGTCCATTGATGAATGGCCTGAAGTCTAATCAGAATTCTAAACAAAACCTTCAAGAATTCTTTGATAGCTCCAGCGTGGCCACGTTTTCCACAACTGAATATGAGGACATTATGTTCAGGTCGCAATTTAATCAGCTGAAACCACTTCCAGGTATACCATTTGATCAGAAAAGTCTTCAGGAAACCCCAGATTCTGGCAGCTCCCATTCTTCACTCGGACTCAATGAGAAAAAGGACTTAAATGACACCCCGCTGCCTGATTCGGCTTTCAAAGAGAACAGTGATATCAAGCCACCTCATTCTGTGGTTGAGAAGCCTTCCTTAAACCACATTGACTCTGGCATCTCAAACTTTACCGATATCTCCACCAACGAATTGGTCAAAAACAATGAGGTTTACAAGATGAGAAAATTGTACGTTCCGAAGTCTTGGGCCATTCAAATTGAAGTTCGAGACACTGGGCCGGGAATTGAACCTGCTCTTCAAGAAAAAGTTTTTGAACCTTTTATTCAGGGAGACCAAACTCTTTCCCGAAGCTACGGTGGTACAGGTTTGGGCTTATCTATTTGTCGCCAGCTTGCGAAAATGATGCATGGAACTTTGACTCTCAAGTCTGTAATTGGTAAAGGTTCGACGTTTACATTCACCGTCCCATTACCTCAAAGTGGAGAGATTGTGGTCCCCCCAGAAAAAATGCAAGAATTTTGCGAGGATGAGTTTAATCCAAAAGCTCGCGTTAACCGAAAGGTTCTATTCAATATCGAGGAGCCGAATTCGGAAACCAACACCGTTGAAAATGATCCAAGTCCGCTGGACTCCATGAAGGAGCAGAGCTCAATCTCACAAAAGAGCAAAAAGCCACAACTGATCGAACTTCCTATCCCGCAACTGTCTGTTGGGACAGCGGATCAGACACCGACAGGCGAGACTTGTCTTGATGAACTTTCTCACCTCAAAATCTTAGTGGCAGAAGACAATTCTGTGAATCAAGAAGTCATCAAAAGGATGTTAAAACTTGAGGGTTTCAAAAACATCACCATGGCAGCGAATGGAGCTGAGGCAGTTGATCTTGTCAAGAAATCTTACGAGACCATGTCGTTGTTTGACATTATCTTTATGGATGTGCAAATGCCGAAGATGGATGGTTTGACGGCTACAAAGATCATTAGAAGAAATCTCAAGTTCACCAAGCCTATCGTTGCATTGACGGCATTTGCAGACGAGAGTAACGTGAAAGAGTGTTTGAATTGCGGCATGTCTGGCTTTTTGTCAAAACCAATTAAGCGGACAAATTTGAGAAAAATTTTCGTGGAAATCAGCCCTGAATTGCTAAGCGATATTGTCACCACACCAAATCCTCATTTGGATGATGGTGCTCGACACGAATACTTTCCAATTAAAAACTGACCGCTACTTGTTTAGCAAAGTGTGTTTAAGAGGGCGGCTATTGTTGACTTTAGTCTACAAAAGCTTTGGTATGGATGAACTAAGTGTACATATAGAGACAGTAATAATAGAAATACATTATACCAATTTTCCAGCCAGCACTTTCAGAGTAATTTGCACCCAAAAAAAGTAATAAAAAAATTAAAAAAGAAAAAAAAAAAAAAAAAGCGAATTAACAGGGCCACACAGTGGCACGGCTCAAAACCTACTGCCGTCGCGGCACTACCGTGCAGTGTGGATTCACCGCTATGTGCAGTACGTACGTAATTGTGAGGGCTGGCTTGTGAGAGGTTACGGAGCGAAGCGAGATAACGAAACACCTTACAACTGTTTACAATTTTTCTTTCTTTTTTTCATAATATACGAGCAGCTTTTTTTTCCATATAATCAACAGCGAAATCTTGGAATTGTCACGAGAAACATTTACCATTTGTGTGAACTGAACCCGCAACTTTCGTTTATTAGAACACAATTCGCTTGAGACGTTATTTCCTGTTTTGGCTGTTCAAAAGCCCGTTCAAGTCCCGTATATTCCAACAAAGAATCATGGGTTCATTCCTCGAGCAGGCGCCGGTGGTGGCGGAGAAAAAATCGCCGTATGACAATTACCGGATATATCGCTCGTTTTACTATGGGCTCATTGTGCTTGCGTTTTTAGTCTGGGGTTCGGCCATTTTGGTATCTAGTGTCTCCTCGCTTATGCTGCACAGATTGACTGCGTCAAATGTCAACTCTTGTTTTCTCCAAAAACAGAATAGTCTTGAGGTTTACCCGTGGCACAAGTCTCTGCAGAGCAACAAGAATCCCGTGACTTTAGAAACGCTTCGTGATGGCACGTTCAGACCCATTTTCAAACAACTCCAGTGGATTCAAAGTCCAGAATCTGTTTTTGATGATCAGGGCACGTATTTACTCAAAGAGGAAACTGAAGATGGCCGCACCCTGTATCTGGTGAGAAGTATTGTTGATGAATCTTTCCAATATACGCTTTTGGGGGATGCTGCGTTCACCTACCATGGGGTCGAGTATACTGTGGATGCATTAAAGGCATCTCCAGACTTATCCAAGGCGATTTTGAAGACAGACTCTACGCAAGGGTGGCGCCACTCATCCACGGCACTTTATTGGGTTCTTGATGTGAAAACAGGCGACATTGCGCCTTTGCTTAATGCCGACGATAAACTCTCGGTCACCTCATGGTCGCCCACTTCTGAATCCATTGCTTTTGTCTTCAAAAACGACGTTTATATCAAGAGCTTGGTCTCAAACACGATTTCTCGCATCACGTCTGATGGCAGTGCCAATATCTTTAACGGAAAGCCCGACTGGGTTTATGAGGAGGAAGTGTTTGGCACCGATATCGCATTATGGTGGTCTCCAAAGGGAGATAAGCTTTCTTTCTTGAGGTTTGATGATACCCACGTCCCCGAATTCTCGATTCCTTACTATGTGCAAGCTGGCCACGACCAGTACCCAGAAGTGAGGTCGATCAAATACCCAAAGCCCGGATTCCCCAACCCATTGGTGGAAGTGGTTGTAGCGCAACTTCCAAAATCTTCAGGCGGTGCGTTTTCTACCCATGTGGCCAAGCTCCACTCGGACAAAATCACCGAGAAGCTTGTGACAGAGGTGCTTTGGGTTTCGGACGACTACGTTATGATCAAAACAACTAATCGTGCCAGTGACGTCATGGAGGTCTTTTTGGTATCGGTAGATGCAAATTCCGAGGCCCAACTAATCAGATCTCACTCTGCCGAGAAATCTTGGTTTGAGGTCACTGCCAACGCTATTTTTGTGCCGAAAAACGAGTCCTTGGGCCGGTACGATGATGGATATATCGACCTTATCACGACCAATGGTTACAACCACTTGGCGTACTTCACGCCTCCCAGTAACCCAAACCCACGGTTTTTGACCAGTGGCCAATGGGAGGTGCTTACAAATCACGTGGACCTTCTGAAGAACGAGGTCTATTTCACGGCTACACTTGATTCTTCTGTGGAAAGACACTTCTACTCGGTGAACTTGCTTGATGTATTCCATCAAACCGAGGCTCCAGAAATCAAACACGTGACTTCGGGCACTTCATGGTACAGTGGATCTTTTTCGTCGGGATCCCGGTTTTTGCTTTTGAATTATCAGGGCCCTGAAGTTCCACATCAAAGCTTGGTTGATTTGCATAATGGCAAAACCGTCAAGGTGATTGAGGAAAACGAAAAATTGCGCAAGACACTTGCCGACTATGAGTTGCCTGAACAAACTGTACTGACGATCGATTTGGGCCGAGACGAAACAACGGGAGGCGAGATTCTTGCCAACACATTGGAGATTTTCCCCCCTGCTTTTAATTCCAGCAAAAAGTACCCCGTTCTATTCTACGTCTATGGCGGACCGGGTTCGCAGATGGTCACCCAGGAATATGCAGTGGGTTTCAGTCAAGTGGTGGCCTCGCAACTCAATGCTATTGTGGTGACTGTGGATGGAAGAGGCACGGGCTACAATAATAGAGACGACAGATTGGGATCCACTTTCAAGTTTTGTGTGCGGGACCAGTTGGGCCGTTTTGAACCCATGGATCAGATTTCTGCGGCGAAACAATGGGCAAAGCGCGATTACGTGGATGAGGCCCGTATTGCGATCTGGGGCTGGTCGTACGGAGGGTTCTTGACCCTTAAAACTTTGGAAACCGATGTAGAAAACGTGTTTCTGTATGGTGTGGCTGTGGCGCCAGTCACAAAATGGAAACTTTACGATTCCATCTATACGGAGCGGTATATGCGCACACCACAGGAAAACCCCAAGGGTTACGAGACTGCCAGTATTGCTAATGTCAAGCGTTTCAGCGACGTCAAGCGGTTTTTGATCATGCACGGGTCTGGAGACGACAATGTGCATTTCCAGAACAGTTTGCGGTTACTTGATGACTACAATTTGGCAAGTGTGGAGAACTTCGACTTTATGGTGTTCCCCGATTCCGACCACTCGATCCGGTACCATAATGGCAATACGGTGGTGTTTGACCGGATCTTAGATTGGCTCAAACGTGCGTTTAGCAAGGAGTTTGACGCAACAACGTACCCAGACCACACCGAACTATAGATAATCAGTTTTGGAACTAGTTAAGAGTCTTGATGATACACCGATGAAATCCATTCGAGTGGAGACTCTAGAATCCAAACGTATATTTACTTTTTTGCACGAGGCTTTTGATGTTGTGAGGTGAGCCTTTCTGTCACAGTTACACTGACTAAGTTACAGTTTAATTTTACGAATTAGTATTTAGAGAAGGCACGGAAATTCACCGTAATTGCTGGCGGACTCTTGAGAGTAGTTGTTGTTTTTCTTTTTCTGACTGATACATCTGATTAAAGGAAGAGAAAAATGATGCTAACCATCACTCTCTAAAAACTAAACCTATAGAAAAAACCACGGCAAAAGAGGGCAATCAAATATTTATTTGTAACCGCAATGAATCATACTTCATCGACCTAATGGATAGGTTTCCTTCAAAGCCAACTTCAATTGCTTGCGCAGAATATGGAATAAAAGAGAACCCTCCCGTTCTCAAGAGTACACCTTCTTCACCGTCTTGACGAACCAATTCAAATTTCTCAAATTCCCATAAGAAACATCGGCCTGCGCTAGCATTTCCCAGGTTTTGTTATGGTGAATTCAAGAATAAGAGCTTCAAAACAAAAAGAAAAAGAGAGAAAACAGAGAGAAAATAAAAAAAACCTCTGCAGAGGTTTTACATGAAACAAACGGCCTGCAATTAATGAGCGAGCATAGTGTCTAATTAACTTTGAAGAACACGTTGCATTCAAAAAAGGCAAGCCGCGCATCGGGTGCAAAAAAAAAAAAAAAAAAATAGTAGCAGAGAAGAGAAAAAGAAATCAAACTGCGCGTAACGTCTGCGGTCCGCCCAAAGCAATCCCATGGTAACATCAATAGAAACGTCTATTCTTAAAAGTAAAAAAAATAATGGAAAAAGTAACAATGATAAAAAAAAAATTAAAAAAATCAACACAATTCTTTTAAAGTCCCTGAACTCTCTTTTTCCCATAATCCCAACAATTGTCCCTCTATTTCCTTGCCTGTGCTCACCACCAGTGCTTCACTTTCTCCCAGGAAATGTCCGGGTAACCCCGCATTGCGCGAAAATTTTCCCAACCTATATAATGTACCAGATATCCCCCACACAAGATTCAGCCATCTTGTTTAGAACCCCCACCATCAGTAAATACAATGAAGATCTACACTGACGTTTTCTCCGGCGACGAGTTGTTGTCCGACGCCTACGACCTTAAGGAGGTCGACGGTGTTGTCTACGAGGCCGACTGTGCCATGGTGCAGGTTTCCTCTGGTGGTGACGTTGACATTGGTGGTAACCCATCTGCTGAAGACGGTGCTGAGGACTTGGAGGACGGTGTTGAGACCGTTAACAACGTCGTCTACTCCTTCAGATTGCAGCAAACTTCTTTCGACAAGAAGTCCTTCTTGACCTACATCAAGGGTTACATGAAGGCCGTCAAGGCCAAGTTGGCCGAGTCTGACCCAGAGCAGGTTGAGGTTTTCGAGAAGGGAGCCCAGGCTTACGTCAAGAAGGTCATTGGTTCTTTCAAGGACTGGGACTTCTACACCGGTGAGTCCATGGACCCAGACGCAATGATTGTGTTGTTGAACTACCGTGAGGATGGTACCACCCCATACGTTGTCATCTGGAAGCACGGTGTCAAGGAGACCAAGATTTAATTCTGTGTATTAATATTATATTAGAAACCCCTGTGATTCATGCTTCTTGTAGATTGCATTTTTGAAAGGATTGTCACTCATATGAGCGATGCGATAGTTCTGCTTAGTGTAGATTTTCTTGATAATGCTACGTGTTTGTCATCTGTTCTCCATTGAGATTTGATTTAATTTGACATCATTTCATTGGGTTTGATGCCAAAATTGTAATGCCTGGGTTGTTACCGATGTGTTTGTTTGACCTGTCGTTGATATACATGTAGAAGAGGCAAAATCAAGGATCTTCTTTACTCATACTTCAGATATTTCCCAATTCTCTCATTTGACAACAGTTGCTCTTGGTGATTACCGGATTCAAGGGCCTTTATTTTTCTTTAATCGCCTTAGTAGCTCGTATAATCATGCATGTTTACGAGCACCACGCGTGTGCCTCAACTAAAGATTCCTACTGTAATTCCACGCCCATATTGATTACAGGAGAAAAGTCAAAAAGTCCCCATTTAGAAATTATTTCTCCTTCGAAGAATAATATCACTGTTCGCTGACGGTCTGTTTATCTACAAATTCTGAAAATGCTCCCGAATTAGTTGACCTCCGCATTATTCTGGAAAAATTGGGCCTTTTATCACTGATACATTCACTGAGCCATGGACTTTTCTATTAGAGTAAGTTGCGAAGTTTGAGAAGTGATACTCGGTTTTGCTATGAGGGTTTTAAAAAAAAAATTGCCTTTTCTTGAAAAATTTAAAAATGTGAGCTGTACCAAACGAGTCTGACGAGACATCGATGCAAGAGCAATGAAAAGCTGCAACAAGTCTTTCTCCACTTAAAAAAGACAAATTTATGCTTCTTTTACGAATACTCCTGTGAAGTTTTGATATATTTTCGAAGATAGGGTCTTGTTTGCGAGCCCCTTTATAAGGCGACTCTTATCATCTTGGAAAAGGGTCAAGTTTGTAACAAAAAAATGATGTTCATCTCGAAATCACGCGGCAGAAATCCAAAAACGAAACAGGCGATCAAAATCCAGAGAAATATCTTGGCAAAGTTCTAAACAATGCTCAAATGTTCTGTCTTTTAACACGCAAGCAGTGGTTTTCCAAAGTTGAGTCTTTATCTGCGTAAAGAAACAATTCTGCTTTATGTCCAGTCATGAGTCTATTAATAGCATCAACACGGCTGTCGTCGATCATGCGACGGGCCACTAATCCCAATTTCTCTCTTTCCTCAAAAGTATATCCCGAAGCATGCCTATCCTCCTGGCCCTCTCTTTTACCACATACTGCCCATGACACGATTTTCTTCAACACTGAAAATTCATTACTATTCTTCACCTCGTGTTTTGCTAAGTAAGCCCGTGATTGTGGGAGAAGCTGGTTATAGTCACACACATGTCTGCAGCACATGGCCACCACCATTCCATCTAGACATTGTCTACTCTTATTCGAGTTCAAGATCAGCTTGAGGGTCAAGTCAGTAGCAGCGCCACACAAATGTTTGGAGATTGCCACTATTGATTCGTGTTCCACGGAATCCATAAACTGATCGAGTGCCAAATGTTGAATGTCTATACGTGACCGCTTAATCTGGGGATTAAGTTTTGTACCTTCGCAATCGCTAACAATTTTGTTATCCATTTTCATGCGGTTCACACCCCTGTCAATAAGTCCGTAGCCATATCTTGGTTGAGGCTGAGTTTCAGCTTTGAAGTCATACACTACACATGCATTGACTGTTCGTGAAAGCTCGGCCTTCCCACACCCAAACTCCACGTAGAACTTCTTGGGTGAAAGCAAATCTGCCTCCTTCATTGCACCAACAAGTGATGACTGCTGCAAGAGATGCTTTTGATTTTCCTTCTTCAGTAGCCAATCCTCAAGCCCTGCGTGACTTTGTACTTTTCTTTCTAGCTCAGGGACTTTTAGAGCATATACCTCAAGAATCTTATATAACTTATGGAATACTGCCACTTCATCCACTGGATCGGCTGATTCCTCAGTTTCCCTTAGATCTTCATCTTCAAAATCTTCAAGCTTCGCGTTAATATCTTTCTCATACCACGGCTCTGGTACATCCACAGGCCGGGCATTGCATTTCTGTAAATGCATTTCAAGGTCTCTTTGCTTAACCGTGTGTTTGGGATCTAAAGGACAGGGCACCCGTGCATTCTTATCGTTCTCCACATTGATTGCCAGTTGGGGCTTCTCTAAAAGAATATGCTCTGCACAAAATCGTTCGTTTTTTTTCCGTTGCATGGCACAACGTCTGTTCTTCTTCTGTAAGAAATGCTCACATTGATTAGGCCCCGGCTGCTTCTCTTGTTTCTTCTTGCGTTCCCTTTTTTGCCGCTTTTGTGGATGTAAATCCTCATGAGTTTCGACAGCCATCTTATACAGTCTGTGGGAGTTCTACTTTTTTTTTTGTATTTTTTTTTCACTAACTTATCGCAAATCGTCTTCGTCGTCTTAAATGCATTTCGCAAAATGTAAGTGATTCTGCATTCAGCAGGAAGATCGTAAATGTTTTTCGCCGACTGAGATGAATTAATTTAGAGAATATGAACTTTTAAAAAAGACAAGGT
This sequence comes from Metschnikowia peoriensis, assembly GCA_030573015.1. Classification (NCBI taxonomy): domain Eukaryota; kingdom Fungi; phylum Ascomycota; class Pichiomycetes; order Serinales; family Metschnikowiaceae; genus Metschnikowia; species Metschnikowia peoriensis. Next base: position 7,193 of record JAJMCO010000221.1, on the reverse strand, counting down.
ACAATTTTTTCAAGTTGATATAATTTTACAAAAACACGAAGATGAAAAAATACATCAATATCAATAAAAAAATACATTTCCCTTGAATTTACCCCCCGTTCTTCCCAAGACTTAAAATTGGCCATCTCACTCAAAATAAGTCGATCCGCACCTGCACTTTCACATTTATGCGGGCCGCGAGGCAGCGAAAAAAAGTAGGCGATGGCTAACAGATGCTCATCTCCATCATCTAGAAACTTCAATAAAGTGCTAAAAAATGAAGGAAAAAAGAAACGAACTATGGAAGTTGGACCTTCTTGAAGCGAAATACACACAAGCAACTCCACGGTTCTCCTTCACGAAAAAATTGATCAATGCCAGAAACAACTCGCACTTGATGAAAAAGCTTCCGAGCACTCCTAATGAAGCATTCCAGCAAATCCATGCATTAAAAAGCGATTTGTTCCGCAAGAAATACCATGGTTCATATAAGAAATTGAGCAGGGACGTGACGCGTGCCACAAAACAGAAACAGAAGTCTCTGGATGGGAAAAGTAGCAAGCACCTTGAGAAGCTTATGCAAAGTGCTGAGTTCCATGATCAGCTTATAACTGCCAAGCTCGTGAAAATCATTCAATCGGCCATGTTGACCACGAAGGAAACTCGTCAAAATCCACCAACTTACATCTCTGAGGAGGTCAGAGAATACCTTACCGATAAATCGCTGCAGAAAAACCCTTCGCGGTTTTTCATCACGTACTGTCAAAATGATAAGGTTGTGAATGACTATATCTCCAAGTTATGGAACCTGAAAGATATCAAAACGCTATGTCTGGAGATCGAATGGACATTTAGAAAAATCCGGGGAAATTTGACCAAGGACGAGCTCGCATTGCGTTCGAAGGATACAGGTAAAAACACAAAGAATGTCACAGAAGATGCCGACCTGGATGAAAGCGATGATGAAAGTGACGACTCCGGTAGTGAAGAAGAAAGAGAAGAAATCGATCCTGAGGAAGCGTTTGAAAAGTTTGCTGGCTACGACAACTTGGTCGCAGGCTCTGACGATGAACAAGAGTTTGTGGCTGATCCAAATGTCGACTATAATGAAATCACCGACGAGGAAATGTCTGAGGCTGAAAGCGACGAAGTGGAATCGCCCAAGGAAACTAAAGCCAAGGCTTCCAAAAAGGAGAAAAAAGTGGCTCTTCCGCAATTGGCCACAGGCTACTTTTCTGGTGGTTCTGATGACGAAGATGAAGATGTGGATAACGATAAAATCGTTAAAGAAGCAACCACGACTCGTAAAAATAGAAGAGGTCAGCGTGCAAGACAAAAGATCTGGGAACAAAAGTACGGTGCGAAGGCTGTTCACGTGCAGAAGGAAAACCAGAGACTTGCGAGTGAAAGAGAGATAAAGCAAAAGGAATTCGAGGAGAGACAACGTAAGAGAGAACTTAAGGCGAAAATGGCCCAGGAGAACAACTCTTCCAAGACTGCAGGTTCATCGCTGTCGGCGATCCTGGGTGATTCTCTGAAGGTTCATCCATCTTGGGAGGCCAAGAAGATCGCAGAGGAGAAGATGAAGAACGTTAAGTTCCAAGGTAAAAAGATCACTTTCGATTAGTCTTGATAAAGAGAAAACTTTCTATAAACTGTTGTCTAAAGCTTCAATTTTGCACGGTCGACTTTGAAATCCCTAGCGATTTCTTCATCGTTCATTTCCTCACACGCCAATGGAGAATTCATGAGAAATCTGTACTGGCACTTTTCTGGCTCGCTCACAGATACTAATTCATGTTGGGGTCCACAAACCATGTCTACCCGAGCAGAACGCTGGGGCCCGTTCCAGCATTTGCTGCCTTGGGCAAAAAACATCGAGGATCCCAGAACGCCTTGGAACCGGCCCACCAAAGTGTTATCTTGATAGAGCGAATCAAGAAATCCGAGTTTATAGTTATATTCACCGATTTTTTTGTTTACCCACAGGCCTTTCACGGCCCTGTAAATATCTGACTGACCGTACTCTGCATTAATCCCGTCTTTGTAAATAGATTCTTCCGACTTTTTCTGTTGGATCTGCTTTTCAAGCTCGTTGATTTGTTCCGTGAGCTGCTCGGCATGTTCACTAGTTTTGCCTGATTCGAGTTGTTTTTGGCGAACGGCCTGTTTATCGTTTTTGCCAAAGAATGACCGAGACTTGCCAATCAATTTTCCTAAAGCTGAAAAATCTTCGTCTGGAAGTGATACAACGTTCTGCAAGTTTTGAGTAATTTCATGTAAATGGAACTCCGAAATGTCCAACACAGGACTCTCCTCGGTCTCAGGTCTATTAGAGATGTAATCTGCAAACGAAGATACAGCTTGTTTGACAGCTTGATCGTTGAAGTTCGGATTATAGTTCTGAAGTAAATTCCCCAACAATTTCTCAAGCAATTTGATTCTGTCGTTAGCTTTTTTCGAGTGATCTTGCCACTCTGAAAATTTCTGTTCTAGTTTACGTTGGTGCTCAAGAATAGCAGTTTCAATGAGAGAATTTCCAGCTACGCCAGTCTCACTAGCTTGCGACTTTTCAGACTCCAACTCTTTGTGAAGAGACTCTAGGCGGGACTCATCTTTTGAAATCTCAGCACTGATTTTTTCAGCACTAACCACAAGTTGCTGCTTTAAATCGCTTGCTTTTTGTTCCAAACCTCTTTTGATCTGCAATGCCTTTTTAACAGCACTTTTTCTTGAGGTTAGAAACTGATCATACTGAGTTTTCACCTGATCACACACGTTTGGACAAACACCGCTTTTATATTCGTCCGATCCGTCACAACAAATGTCATAATCACAGACCCCATCGTTGAGTTTGAAGTTTTCTATATATGCTCCTTTATACCCTTCATTAGCACAATAGAAATAATGAGGCGTGTCTTTGGTGAACGCACACGCGTTAGTTCCTGGCTCATCAGAGCCATCTGGACAATCACAGAAATCATCGTTTATTTGTTCAAACAGAAGTTCGATTGAGGGATCCAGCAAACAGCGCCATTTCCCATCTTTGTCAGCAGTGTAAAGTGCCTGCTTTTCAGGAGAAACTCCTAGAATTTGATCAGCTAATGTAACAGATAGAATTGCGAATATTGCTTTGCTGATTAACATTTTGGGGGGTTATCTCTTTTTTTTTGTTGAAGAGTTGATGTTGAAAAGGTCGAGAAATAACGTGGGGAAGCTGGACACGGTCACGTGACACGATCATATAAATGGTGAGTGGTTACTGCCAAGTGGAGATGAACCCATTAATTTTACTTTTACTGTGGTAAAAGAAGTATCCCTTTAAAAAATTGCTTTAACTTGACCTTTCGCCAAAATTTTTTTTCCTATTTCTTTTAATGGTTTTTGATGTTACATGTTGCGGGAAAGTGGCCAGTTCGAAAACACTTCATTTCTTTTCTTTTGCCACGTCCTTGACAATTATTTCTTTAATTGATCATTCTGGTAAATCATAAAATGTGTTGAAAATCACAAGCTTTTAACAAATCATTAACTATATTTTGTAATTCAAAAGCCTGAGATCTTTCTGGCGCTCGTTATGTCTGTATTTCCTCAAGTCATGACACTGTATTTCTCAGTGGTCTACCATCCTTATGGATATCTGAATTCATGTTCTTTATTCCAGACCAACAGAGTCTGCTTATAGTCAAAGAAATTACATACATCACCAACGAAATTCTCATTCTCTTTGCTGAAATATATCAGGTTCATTTGGAACTCCAGAGCCCGGTTCTTATAATATACTTCTTTAAGCAGGCCTTGAAGCTCTGGTGTTGTTGACACGAAGTGTTTCGCAGGTTGAACATCTCTTTAGAAGCCATTGCACATGCCTCCGTGTAATACCATGCAGCTTTTCACGTATTTCATCAAAGGCTTATACAGATTCTTGCAGGCGCAAGAACAGAATGTGTCCTATCAATGACGTCCAAAATAGGGTGGGCCATCACGGCTTTTTTTGGTCCTTCCTTCGTTTCCAAAAAGAGCTTACCGTCTTCTAGATAATAAAAATATAGATTAGAGCCCAAAAGCGCTCGCAATTTGATCGCTGCCAGCCTTGAAGACCTTTGGGACATGAAGCATCGATTCCTGCTGACAACATGCCCACAAATTTGTTGTACTTTTCAATCGTTAAAACACGCGAGATAGGTGACTTCTTGTTAAAATTATGAAGGAAACGTGACCTTGCGTTTTCATAAAAGCACCTACCATTAGCATTTTTCTTTTGTCTCTTATTCAGGAATGACATAATAGCTTCTGACTTTCTGAATGGGGAACAATTGAGGGAGGCAATCTGCTTCGCTTAATTTCACATGCTTGACGAAGCTCGTCATTATTAAACAGACGTAAGTAATATTTTTCATCAGCAACAGCGTCACTGTCTAGAGACACGAATTCTTCCAAGGTCATTATTTACAGACCACTAAGTTTGTAAAGCATCAGGAGTTTGTTGCTGTTGATAGAAAGTAGATAGCTTAGGTATTTTGCATGCCTACAGCTTCCTCGAGGCGCACAAATTTAATAGGCTAGAAGACCATGCCTGTGCAGAATAACAGAATTTTCACTTCTGCATGGCTGTTGATCCAAGTTTTTCACAAATGCAGCTTTGGTACGTAACAGTGACGTGCGTTTCGCATCGTTTATCGGTGTGGCTTATCTAAGCGGAAAGCTTATTCTATTGTAAATAAGCTTCACAGTTGCAGGCAACAAGAATGTGACCTTTATTTCACATTTTCAAGGTGATATCACGGTTTACGCGTACTATAATTGGTGTGATAGTCGAAACATAAGGTAGATCCTGATTTAAGTAAGGAGAGATTATGAATAGAGAAAGAAAGTAGGATCGTGGGCTTTTGAAAAAAATCTGAAGCGTTTGATTAATCATGTTTTTAATGCATGTTGTATGAGATGGTAGCTATTTCGATATAGCCTGTTGGAAAAAAAAAAGGACACCATTAAGATAATAAATTATGTGATTAGTTGCCGCGATCATTGCCAATCAAAGTGGGCGAGCCAGGCATCAGCGGCGGCGTCAAATTCTTCAATCTGCTCTGGCGTAAAAGAAACAGTGAGACCTGACTTCATATTGTCCTTGGTAACTTCATCCTCAACATAGTAGCCGCCAATCAGCGAATAAGCACACCACAAATATCCACGACAGTAATTTGCAAGGATCCAGGGCTTTGATGGTTCATCCTCAACATTTCTCATTTCAGAACTATCGACGGGAGGAACAATAGCGTGAGTAATCTTTAATTCGGATTTGAAGAAAGTCTTAAATTCATCGATATTATCAATGCGTGTATAACGTGTTTTCTTATTGAATTCTTCTTCCCAATTCAAATCCTCTTTGAAAGAGTTTCCGCAATGACGGAAACCAGAATTGAACCAAACAAGTGTTTGATTATCGGTATCACTGATATGAGCTGGATGATTCGAACAAATTTCTTTCGAACGGAAAGAATTGATTCTTCCAATATCCTTATGACGCTCTGTTTCAGGTGTAAATTCACCGATAGCAGCTGCAAAGTGGCTGTTGATTGCATAGTTTTCGTCTCCACCGAGGGAGAGGGCGAGCCAAAAAAGTTCTTTGTCACCGTGAATTCTGAATTTAACAGGGTCATAGAAATTCAAAAGTGACATGATCATTGGCTGCATGAAATGTTTTTTTCTGTTGATGGCAACAACTCCACTCTCCATGTAATCGGCAAGACCGTGGAAAAATTCATTGTCGAGTGTGAATGCAGTTGGTTGAGCAATATTGAACATAGCAGAATCTTCGACTGAGGGCATGAGTTTTTGGAAAAAGATCAGATCATCTCTTGGTCTGAAAAATCCCGTGGCTCTGTCTTTGTAAAAGAAGGTACCCGTTTGAGTGTATTTCTTCAATCCAAAAAAGTATGACGGATCTTTGAGAAGAACACTGTCAGCATCGCAAAGAATAATTTCCTCAAAAGAGTTAAACATTGTGGCCATGACCTTATTAGCAAATCCACCGAATTTCTCGATAAATTTGGCATCAATGGCTCTTTCTGCATTGACAAACCAAAGCTCGATCTCAGGGTAGCCCCTAAATTTCTCTCTAGCGGCACGAACGAGTTTTTCCCGAGCATCCTTGGAGAGATTCGAGGTATAAACAACCTGCACCGGGTAAGCATTTCCAAGATGACGGAGCAATCTCAAAAACCTGGTGGCATCGTTAACATGATCATCACCTAACGTTAAAACAATTCCTCGGCCGGATAAGCGGGATTTGTACTCGGTCAAGAAACAATCTTTTTGTAAAGAGGACTTGGCAGTATTTCCTGGAAAGGTAGCCGATGTACCGTCCCATCTTGTGAAAACAGGCAATTTCTTGGTGAGCCAAGGGAAAATTCTGTTTTCTACTTTCAGAGAATCGACTTTCTTATTGAGGATATTCCCCCTTTCTTCCTCTGGAATTGAAGTTTCAATTTGCACAGCATGTTTGAAAAAGCTTTGTTGATTCTTTGCAAAAGTGATGTCTTCTTCGCTGACGCCGCTAATGTCACCCATGAAACATTTGTCAAAGATACGTGCGTGTGCAATGGTGTCATGTAAAACTTGTTCATCACCAAGCACAGCGAACCGAACATCTTCATATTGAGTACGGATATGATCGTCAGAAGGGGGGGCAGACGACCCTCTGTTTTCTTCATCTTCATTTTTCCACTCCTCAAACTCTCTCAATTTTTGACCGCGAAAATCGTCAAAGTTCTTATAAGCATCTCTATTGAATACAAGTCCTCTGTTTGGATCCACCATCCAGTTTGGGTCATTTTCCGATAAATGGTTAAAGTAATTCATGCACCGATCGTGAAACAGGGTATTTGACAATAATGAATGCATGTTGGCGTCTGCAAGAATTTCATTATAGATTGACGATTTGGTGGTGAGCTTCTCGAGATCTGGATGTCTGTTATATTGACTTGCTAATAATTTATCAAGCTTTTCATTTTCCTCGTGCGGAGGTCTTACTGGAAGTGGGTTTACCTTAGGGATAGTATCGCCATGAAACACCGGTTTAAAGTGCCAGACTAAAAAGCACAATGTGAACAAGAGAGCGAGATACTTCCAGGTATGAAGTCGGAGACTCATCTTTCTCTTCATTTTTTCATCAAAATACTTGCTCGAGAAACAAGTGTAAAGCGTTTTGGTGG
>JAJMCO010000220.1:0-20605 GCA_030573015.1 Metschnikowia peoriensis | reverse complement strand
AAACGGAGACAACCAAACCGTAAATGGCAATAATACCGGCCAAAATAATTGGGACGATACTCTTAAACAACAAGTCTGGTCTCAAGACACAGGTGGCACACACACCAACACCAGACTTGGCAGTACCGTAAGAGGCACCGAAACAGGTGAAAACGATGGCGGCGGTACAACCGATGGCACCAAAGAAGGGAGCGTAAACTGGACTAAGAAAGGGTTAGTATACGGTTATCGAAAAATGTGAAGTGCGAAACTAGTGTTGGGCAAGAGCAGAAAATAAATGACTGGTAATTCAAACGGAGCCATTTTACAAGACTCAGGTCATTTTGAGCGAAGGTGCAGTGAATTGAATGTGTTCGGCTTTGTCATGCACTTTTTCGGGTTCATTTCGTGTGAAACGCGTGACTCCAATTGGTGATAAGGCCTCAGTGAGAGATTACCCGCCGCGACCTGCCAGCACCGACAACCGACAGAATATAGTCAAAATAAACAGAAGGACAGGAAGTTCTATAAGGACAAGAAATTTCTTTTCAATGATTGTTGAATCTTTTTTCAATCGAGTATCATAAAAATTTAATTGTGTTTATTTCTTCTTCTTTCTCGTTTTCGTTTTTGATAGTGAAAGGGTGGGAGTTGATAACAGTATTTTGGACGAAAGCACGCCTCCGCCAAAAACGTGGGCGGCTCTAAAGGGGGAACACACGGCTTTTATTTAAATTGAAATATGGGCATCTTATATTGCCACACACACTAGGAAAGCGGGGTAAATTACATACCACAAATCAGACATTCTGGCTGGAGTGATTGATTCAATTAGAAAAGCAACTGGTGGGTTTCTAGAGATAAACCCTCAACGTTGACCTTTAATTTTTTCCCTCGGGGATTCCCTAGCGGCCACTCGCGAGAATTATGCAGGACGCGTGCTACGATTTGCACTGCGGGTAAACGTGGTACCAGCCTCGTATAAGGATGGCTAGAAAAACTTTGATAAGCCAATTCTAAGGTTATTCATTACCCCATAAGAAGATGATTTCAACGGTTAGTTCACTGGCTTCAAAAGAAATGTAAATATCGAAAAAAAAAAACTCTTTTGAAGTCATTGCCTGTAGGTAGCTTGAGGCTATGAGAATCCCACGTGCCTGTTATCACGTGTTAAGCACATGGAAGACACCAGAACAGATGGGAAGATAAAGTCCAAGCAGAAACTTTTTGTAAATTATTAGCAATTGAGGTGATAGTCTCGGATATCCTACTCAAAAATAAAACAAAAGAAGTCAGTTTCATGTTATCAACCGATAGAACGTTCTGGCTCAACAGTTGCTCGAAAACCTAGTGCGCAATATATCGAAGAAGCATTTCAGCGAAAGAAATGGTAGTGTTTTCTCTAATAAAAGACTGCTTGTATTTTTTTTATAAATATACAAGATTTCTCCTTTCACAACTATGAAAGCCAGTAGGTCTTGAAAATTCTGTAAAAAAGTGTTTTTTTTTTTCTTTTTGGCTGCTGTTGCCAATATTTTGTAAAGGACGGAATTGGCCTTCAAGGGCGAACTGGTTCTGGACTGCACACAAGGTACCCATCGGGGTCGCATCTCTATAAGTCCTCATCTTAAAAAACGAAAGAAAAAAATATTCTTGTACTACATTCGGTGAGCTAATTATTGCAAGGAGCCAGAACACGAAGCCAAAATAACAAACCAACAAACCCCAAATAACTAAAAATGTCCGCTAACCCTAAAGCTTTCCCATTGGCCGACTCTGGCTTGTCCCAGCAAATCCTCGACGTTGTCCAACAAGCCCAAAACTTGAGACAATTGAAGAAGGGTGCTAACGAGGCTACCAAGACCTTGAACAGAGGTATTTCCGAGTTCATCATCATGGCTGCCGACACCGAGCCTATTGAGATCTTGTTGCACTTGCCTTTGTTGTGTGAGGACAAGAACGTTCCTTACGTTTTCGTGCCTTCTAAGACCGCTTTGGGCAGAGCCTGTGGTGTTTCCAGACCAGTCATTGCTGCCTCTGTTACTTCTAACGACGCTTCTTCCATCAAGAACCAGATCTACGGTATCAAGGACAAGATCGAGACCTTGTTGATCTAAGCAAGGTTGAGGCTTATTCCGTCGATTCTGTTCGGTGTATATGCGTTATTGGAGATTTGACTATATAGTTCCCCAAATTTCCCACAAGCACAATAGATTGAGAACATGAGTTAAGAATAATAAAAAAGAAATAAAAAGCATTTTTGAAGTCTGTCTTTGTAGTTTTTTTTTTTTGTCTTTTGACCTAACGAGTATGTAGTAACACTATGAGTAACTTATCTCATTTCCATGTTTGTATTGTAGTTTTTTGATGCTATAACTTGGATTTGACTAACGGTTTATCTTTGATTTTTACAGGTTACTAATAAATTTTTTACAGAGATTCATCCACGATTTTCAGGCTGGTGTTTATAAATATTGACTTTTGCATTGAGTGCGATGTTTTATAATTATGCTCAAGTTCTTTTGAGAAACTGCGTAATTGAAATGCACTGCAACATAAGAAGCACTACTAACAGATGAGGTTGATAAAAATTGTAAGTTGAAACTAAAAACGAGTCTTTAGTGTAAAATCACTAGCTATATAGCTTCATCACAACTAAGACCAAAATTCAAATTGTGATGTTAGCGCACTTGATTTTTGGACAGTTCAATGTTCTTAATCACATTTTTGAGCATACATTGATATGTTTTTTATGAGATAAAGGTCTTTTCAATGGGGACCGGAGCTATAGGTTTTCCCCTATTTATTAACGAATGAAAGACCTCTTTGCTAGTATCTCACAGCTCCTCGAAGAAATACATAAAAAAAAAATAAGGTGGCTTCCTCATTGAAATGCAAAAACCCAAAAAACTAACTTGTATGAGTGGCACGGGCCATGTTCATACAATTTTAAAAAAAGATATCTGATCTGGAAGCAAACATTTTCAAGAGTCGCTTCTAATATGGCTAGCTAATTCCTCGAGGGTAAAGAATGCTTGCGAGGAATACGTCTCAAACACCAGCATCACGCCACGAGACACCAGCTTCATCCTTCGGAAAGACCTTCCCCAATACTGGAGAGCATTAGTGAGCCGGGTGATTTTATATGAATAGCCTTTAGACTGAGAATCCGGTTTCCCCTTTGAGTCAAAAAACGACAAAAGTCTAATATTTAGCAAAATTACCTTGTTTACTAAGGTTTGAGCCTGGCCACGAGCTGAATCCATGAAATTTAATGATTCTACCGCATCTCTCATCTCTTGAAACATATGCCTGGCAAATTGTAACTTATCATATAGGTGTTTCGTACAGGGGGCAAAAGGATTGACCGAGTGGCCAACGTATAAAATTTGTTGTTCTAGTATTTCCGCCAGATCCTCAAATTCGAGACGGTTAAAACTTGTTTCCCCGATAAAAGATTTCATTCCATGGATAACCAAATCCAAAAGCCTTTCTCTCAAATCAAACTCATTTTCTGTGACATTCGGCACACATCTATTGACATATAATTCTGGGTTAGACATTGATAGAATCTCTGCCACTTTATCTTCTAGAAGCATTTTTTGGGAAAAAGATCTTTTTCGGTCAAAAGAGCTTGCTCTCATTACACAAGGATAAAGTCCAAAAAGTGAGACAAAAAAATGAATTCTCATGACAAAAGAATAAAGTCCAAAAAGTGGGGCAAATAAATAAACTCTCATGATGAAGGTCCGAGTTTGGAGGATTGGATCATATGTAGTATTTAAGTCAATTACAATTTATGAGTTTTGAACACTTCGAAGTAAAGTGAAATGAGTTTTATTTTAACAGGTCATCTTTACGTGATAAATAAGTTGGGGGGATTGAGTTTTCAAATTTGACATGTGGTTCTTGAAAATAAACCTGATGGCAATGTTGGCGTAAGACATACTATTGAACAGATTTTTTTTATTTCATAGTGTAATAGACAAAAGAGTAATATACAAAAGAGAGATGAAGTTAGTTCTGCCATATGAAACTCAAGGGGATCTATCTTTCGATTTTCTGTTCAAAAAAATAAGGCAAAACGAAAACAAGTCAAAAAATTCAAGTCGAGAGAAAAGGCTTGCGTTTTATGAAAAGAAAATCCAGGAAGGAAAAGAGTTTCGAAGATGGGCATTGTGGCTTAAATAAAACGCAAGAGCCAGATAGATAGAGGAGGTGCATAGGTTTGTTAAAAACGTCTAGGTACAAAAATGGGGTAATAGGGTTCAAGACCAAGACATAGTGTTACGTATTCGAGCAGGTCCAACATATTTGCTATTTTTGTTTAGGGGATTATAGACAATCCGGATGAAAGTTTATGGTTTCACATAGTAAGTCAAATTGCATGAGAATAAGACATTTTGAAGACACTATGGGAACAGAGATTCATGTTTTTCAAGCGAGCTAGAATTGATTGATAGCAGCTGAAATTTAAACGAGTCTTAGAATATTCATGGACTTCTATAAAGACTCGAATTCTGAAATATCATCTACTTTTCTTATTTAAAAGACAGCAGAAAAGCAACCATACGCACTGGTTTTCCGGGTCATGCTCCAGATGCGGGCCAGGCTAATACTTCACAGGAGGCTTGACGATATCACACTAGTTTTCTTCTACACCAATCCCGACCACTTAAATCGGGTATAATGCTCATTCAGGAAAAAAAGAAAGCTTCTACAAAGTTGTGATTTCTGTCTGTGTGGCATTCTTAGAAATGAGCGTAAGGCAGTTTCTTTCGCCATCTTCTCTCGCAATCAGCGTTCAATATACTGTAACTGATTTCACACTTGAAACAGCTAAAGCAAGAAAAAAAAAAAAAAAAAACAACTTTGTAATATTTCAAATATTGTGGATAAGTTAAGAAAAATTTAAACAAAAATAATTTTTGAAAAACAGCCAATATCCTAAAAAAAAAATAAAGATCAGCTTATACTTCTAATCTCTATGTCACACTCTAGCCCTGTAACTTACTAACATAGGCCTCCTCGAGACCCAAAGTCCGCGAACGAATTTTCGCTGGTCCCGATGCCCAGGCATCGCTCATGTCAAAAGCTACATCTTAGCTACAGGTCTACAGTATTGCACTTGAATTTTCCATCACCTAAAAAAAAAAAAAAAAAAGGAAAACAAAACAAAACAACAACAAAAATCAAAATCAAAATCAGAAAAAAAGAGAATGGCACAATTTACCTCTGCCGAGGGCGTGACACGGTTTCTTAGAAATAAAAACACCACGCCAGATGCAGTGGTGAACACTGCAAAGCAACTTTTGGCGGGCCAGTTTTCACTCTATCTTCCTAATCTGGCGATCTTTGTGTTTGATTTAGTATGTGACAGAATGGGCGATTTCACGGGGAAAAACTTCATCAAATGGAAGTTTTGCTCGCAATTGTGGCTGCTTTGGGCCGACGTATGGCATAAATTATCCCATGAGCAACTTGACCGGGAAATCAGGGCCAAATCTTTCCGTAAAGTGAAGATAATTCTGGTGGCAGTGGCAGTGCTAGATGAAGTTACGGCACGTGCCCAAAAAGATCATTTGCTCTCGAAAGACGACTCGGAGGTGCTTCTTAGAAACATGTTTTCGTGTTTGAACACATTTCTGACCTCGGGGTACATTGATGTAGACGAATTCAGTGCCGTTGGGCTTTTAAAAAGCTATTCAGATTTGCTTCTCGCCTTGATCCCAGAGACTCAGGCCCAACTTCCGATCAATGAGTGGACCGCCCTCATCAATCAGTTATACGAGCTTCCGCATCAGGCTGTAACCTACAAACCATCGAAAAAGAGCATGGCCAAGTACTTTAATGATATTCTCCCTGTGCATCTTGTGCTTTTCAGCAGCCGCAAAAACGTGCTTCCAGCAGAAAGTTACAAGACGTTGCACGCCGTGTTCACGTCGATTTTATTCGATCTCGAACGTACGACTTTGCCTACGCATATTGCATCAACAATGGAAACCCCACTGCCGGTTTTGGATGAGCACGGAGTGCTGTTTCTTTTCCAAGAGGTGATTGCCAACTTGGCGTCCAGTGATATCGCTGCATGTGAGACCATCTACCTCAAATTGACCACGGGTAAGTTTGCATTTATGGCAGAAACCTTGATCACGGTTCTTTCCAAAGTGAACAAGACTCTTTCATCCACATTTTTCGCCGAAATCTACGCGAAGGAACTTGCCCAAAAGAAACCAAATTGGACACTTATTTCGCACCTCTTACGCCTTGACCCGGAATTGACCGTGTCCAAGTGGAATGAAGTTGTGCGTGGCAGTGCCAATCAACAAATAACTAGTCTCACCACAATTGCAGAGAACCTTGCCCTGGGCTTTGTACGCGCAAGAGATTTCCCGCTTTTTGCCAGCGAGGTTTACCCCTTTGCCCTCTCTGTTTCTGGTCTCTGGTCTTCGCCTCAGGTTCTTGCACAACTCACACCTAAAGTCAATGAAATGTCAGGAAACCAAATCGCCAAGCTTAGCAAGCAATTCCTAGAATCAAAGGCATTAAAGCCTTTGTCGCTATTGGTACAAGGTCTTTTGTTCTGTCCTCTTTCGAAACAGAAAACTGCCCAGCCATTATTTGAAAATTACTCTTTTTGCCAGAGTGGCTGGTCCGAAATCGCCTACTACGTGCTTTGTGTGTATGGCGAACAAACACTTCAAACACAACCAGAAATTTTGCAGAAAGTTTTAGGCAAGAAACTCAAGCCTAACTCCAAAACAGACTTGGACTTGGTTTTCAGAATTGCCGAATTGAAAGGTGATGCATCTCACATCGACCTGAAAAATGTGCTGTCGTATATTCAATCAATGGATAAGGCCAGCATTCTCCTCTTTGCAAGAAGATGGGTCGTTATTGCTGGTCTTTTCGACGGCGCTTATGCACACTGGTTCAAAGTGGCTTTTGAAAAATTAGATGCGCTGGAGATTCTTGAATATTTGCAGTCTCACCAAGCTTTGCTCTGTGAGCTCCCACTTTTCCTTTCCGAGCTCCTGAAGTATCTCAAGACCTCAAAACCTTCTTGCATTTATGAGCTTATGGCATTGTTCCCACCCATGGTTTTCCGGAAGTTTTTTGGCGACTTTTTGTCTGAAATGTGCACTGAAGCATCTAAGAATTCGGAAAATACCACATTAAGAAAAACTCTTAAGCATATATATCAAGAGCCTGTGCTCGGGTCGGAACTCGAAAAAGATTTCGGTGTTCTTCAAGAATTTGTGGCTACGACCTCCGATTCTAGTCTTGCCGATACTCTTGAAATAACCAGTTGTATCTGGACTGCCCATATCAGCAATATTAAAACACCACAGTCAAAAGCATTCGTTGAGAACGCAGTGGAGACGCTTTGCAAGAACTTGAAACATCCGCTGAAGGCAGATTTGCTCATTTCAAGAGGGATTCTTTCTCTCAACTCCACAAAGGACTTAGTCAGTTTTGATCGCTTGGTTGAAGCGTATGTTTCCGTTGTGTGCAATGCCATGAATGCTGAAAACCTTGAACAACAACTTGCGGCACTCAGTGAGCTACCAAACTTGAATGACGATGCGAAAAAACACATCAGAAATGCGGTTCGTAAGTTTGGGTCGGAAAAACTCTCGGCAGATTGTCAGGCCCAGCTTTTCTCGTTGGTGGCCAAGACCAGTAGTGCTGAAGATGCGCAGTTTATTGTGGCTTTGTTCGTGGCACTCCGTCAAGCGGAGCCGATAATTCATTTCCAGGAATCGACTCGTGAACGGTTGATTGCTAGTCTTCAGAAATACTTGGAAACGCTTCCTGAGGACGCATATACGGATATTTTCGCCCACGCTATTACCTCCTTGAGAGACGCACCGGCGGAGTTTGTTGCGCCGCTTGTGGATTTAACCACTACGTTATCGTTGTTTATCAAGAAAGAATCCGAACTGGCCCATGCACAACTTTTGGTGGCATTGCTCCTGGCGTTTGCTGAGCGTAATGCTGATATTCAAGACGCGGCCACCATCGTCTTGTTTGTCAACACTATCACCGGCTTGCTTTCCGAAAAAACATGGGCTTTCAAACAATACACAGTCGAACTTGTTCTTGGCACTGCACACATGCTTGCCCACGAGCTTGACTATGGTCCATCGTCGGAAAAAGTTTTTCTTTCGGTGGTGAAACTTGTGTCGTATGTGGTTTTGTTCCATCGCCACCGGTTTTCGTCGAGATACCACTTGGTGATCAAGGTGATTTCCGATATGATGTTGCCGTTCTCCAATTCAGGACTGCTTCGTAGCTCCTCTGCTTCTGCCGCTGCATACGCCAGACTTCTCACTTCTTTCTGTGAGCCGCATAGTCATGTTTCTTCAAAAGAATCCGATGCTTTGACTTCACGTTCGGCTGTCCTCAGAAGAGCCTTGCGTAAACATGCCCATATCTTGTTGGTCAACTATATCCATACGAGATTGAATCATCGGTTTTCAGGAGACGTCACTGAGCAAATGATGCCAGGTATTTACAGCATATTCTCGCTTCTTTCGAAAGCAGAGCTTCTGTTGGCCAACCACTGTCTCGATACTCTGGGCAGAGCATACTATCAAACCTTGTACTCGACGTATAAGGACCATGGAAAATGGAGAGAATAACCTGTTTTCTATACTGTTGTTATATTATCCTAGTTAATGTATATAAAATTTTCACTAAAACTAGATTTTCTTTGCGAGTGAGTCAAGCCCAATCCGTCTCAAACCGCGCCGAAGCACTTCTCCCACAAGTTGAAACTTGCTCCATACTACTTTTTCCAATCCATCATCAACGTGTGGCGAGTGTAGTTCATGCGTAGTGTATTCGTAACGCATAATGTCTTTTCTGGTGATTGTTCCTGCCAAGCACCCGTCTGCTTCCACAAGAACGTGACGCGGTCCAAGCCGGACAAAAATATCCATGAGATATTCAAGAGTAGTATCAATACTCACCACTAATGGTGCCGGATTGAGTATTGACGTGAGGTCCAATGCAGTATCCGATAAACTGCTTAAATTCTCATCAAATGTGCAGTTTCTGTCTGCGTCAACTGTGGCAATGGCTTCTTCCAAATCAACACGGCGAACGTACCCCACAATCTGAGGATTCTCCTCACTAACAACAACGGGGAACCCTCTGTACAGAGTATCAGCCAAGACTTCCCGTATATAGGCCACTGTGTGTAGGTTTTCAGTAGTGAATACAACAGTCACAGTGGACATAGCGGTGCCGACAGTTGTGTCAAACACGAATTCCTCCTTTGAGTCAATAAATGGAAGGCCGTTGAACACAATCATCTGGTCCGCAATGCCTCCTTGACCCCACTTATCGTTGATGAGTTTGGTGATGGTCACCGCGACCATTGTTGGAATAATGTACTTGACAGCACCTGTGAGTTCAAACATAATGACCGCCACGGTGACTGTCAAATGCGTGATGCCACTGAGCGCGGCGCCAGCACCGATCAAAGCGTAGGTACCAGGAATTACACAGGGTCCTTTTTCTGGACACGAAGCAAACACCAGCAGTTGACTGAATCTGTGATTTAAGTGTTCAACCACTATACCAAGTGCACGGCCAAAAGTAGCACCAGCCGCCATTGAAGGCACAAAAATCCCCGCAGGAACCTTGCATCCATAGGTTATGATGGTCAAGAACAGTCTTGCCACGGTGGCGAAAAGCAAAGAAGCAAGCAAACGAGGTTTTCCTGATTTGGGGTCACACAAGTCGCCTTCGGATTTGGGCAGACACTCGGAAAACAATTGCTGCATGGCCTCGGTCATATCAACTTTAAGAAATTCATTAAAGTAGCAGAAAAATGCAGTGAACACCGCCAACGTCACGACTTCACGTACAGCATAGTTTGCAAGATACTTTTTTCTGAAACCGGCAACACGTTTGTTTAATCTGGAGACAATAATACCATAGACACCCCCAAAGACACCCAACAACGCGTAGAAGGGAAGCTCGAAAAAATGCCACGTAGTATCGTAAGTGACCTCGAACAAAACAAGCTGACCGGTTCTGAATGGGTTGAAAGCAGAGAGCGTAGTCACGGCGATAAGTGAACATACGTACGATTTCCAGAGAGTGGGAAGCTGAAACACAGACGAAATTTCCTCCATAGAGAATAAGACACCACCCATCGGCGAACCAAAGGCCACAGCCACACCTGCAGCAGCGCTGGCGGTAAGAAACTCACGTGACTTAGAGGCAGATGTACGATAGCGGCGAAACAAGCTTGAGATTGAGTTTCCAACGCAAACGGCGTAGTGCACGGACGGCCCTTCTTTACCTAATGAAAGTCCCAGTGCGATGGCTAAAGGTAAGCCCAAGCTTTTAATTGCAAGTGTAGACCAGCCCAAAAAGCCTTCCATGACAAAGCCAGACACAATACACTTGATTTCAGAAATTCCCGAACCAGCAGCAAATGGGGCATACCCTTTAACCAAAACAGCCGCAACAGCCAGGAAAATGGCCAGTAAGGCCACGTAAACAAAATACCGTAACACAGAAAATCGCAGCCATACAGACCAGTCTTCACACGATCCCTCGGCATCAGGCGCTACCCAGCAACAAAACAGTTTACTCAAGTAAAACTGCGATGAACAGTAACCCATTCGAAGAGACGCCAACCATGCTGTAATCACATTCAAAGAAGCCGCAATCGCGCCAATTGTGATACCAATTGCCACTATAACCATCCAAGTGCGCGAGGCTTCAAGGACTCGGTCACGCGTCGTTCGTGATTGGCGGTTTTTCGCCAACCGTTGCCGGTGGTCCTCTAATTCATCGTCCATCCAGTCCACAGTCACAAAGGAGTCGAATTTTTGTACTGCACGCACCCGGTCTTGGAAAAGCCATTCCCCCGTTTCTCGCGATCGAAGTCCCAGGTGAATTTGCTCGTGTGCAGCAGGACTTGCCCGCATAGATTCTTCTGCCTCCATGAATAGCCTCGTTGATGATGAAATGTGCGTCTCTCAATCAGACTATATAGTAACCTTGATTGTAGAACAAGTATAGGCCCAATGAGCGAAATCTAATCCTCAAATTCAAGTGAAATAGGAGTTTTGAGATTTTACTAAGTTCAATTGCTGGATGCCTCAATTAGACTTCCCAGCTATTTTCGGATATGGTCCCCCACCACCACTGCGAATGTGGTCACCACAACACCCGTACACCCAAGATAAATATATCAAAGGATGCAAATTCTTGAAACACGGAAGGTTTTGTAAGGCCATGCTCGGAGGTCATCAACAGCATTTATTGCAGAATTATTTGCGAATTGGACTCTTCCAATTATGAAGTATTATCTTAGCAACTTTCAGCAATAATCACAGGCATATCGGTAACTCAAGCCGGTAGTTTTAAACATGCGAACGCGTAAGATATGCTGTTGGCCTTGGCCTTGGAATGGTTCCATTGTAAGTTTCAGCTGTCTTTTTCTCTACCTCACACCAAACATTCTCTTCATGCAACATTTATGACGCATAGAGAAGAAGGTAAAAGGAAACTGGAAAGTGTAAATCTTCAGTGTCTCCAATGTCTCTAAACAACGGCTTTCACGGGATATGATCTACAAATTCCCGCAACAGTCGCTGTGATCTAGCTGATCACCACTAATACCATCAACAACACAAACACACAGAGGGCCACGAGCAAAATACAGCTCCATTTGCTTTTGCGTTTCTGGTATTCGTGGGCCTTCGTGAGCTCACGTGATGCGTCGTTAGCGTTTGCACTCATTTGCAACACGTTTTCTTCAACAGTATCAAGCTGCTCTCCCTGTTGATTCACAAGTTCTCCTAAATCCTTAAAAATTGAATTTACTTCGCGAATACCCTCAGCCACCTGCTCAATCTGCCGGTTTCTTTCCTCGGTTAGCAAGAGATGATACTGCAATTCAGTTTCCTCCACCGTATCCGGGTCCTCCTGCACTTGTACCTGAGACTGTTTCTGGCTGCTATTTTGGAGAAGTGGCGCTCTTTCATCATCAAAAGCGGAGGTTTTGTGATTCTTAACCGGAATATTGGCGGCCTTTTCGGCGTAATCTTTTGCTGATCTCGCATAATTTGTCTCGAGGTCTGCAAATTCACTCACAAGACGGTCCTTCATTACGAGCTGGCGGTTTGAAACTGGCACGTCGTTGCCATCAGTGCCTTCAGCGCCAGAACTGCTCATGACTGCATTAATATCACCTATTAACTTGCGCACGGCCGCCCCTAATGACACAATATTTTGTTGAGATGTCGCCAATTTTTCCCGGAATTGTATATCGTCACGCCGGCTCCCCAAAAGTTTACGTTCATTGTTAAAAGATGCCACAAGCAGGCCGTATGTCTGGATCTGTTGTGAAGTATTTTTGATGATATTGTCTAGGGCAGAAGCACCCGAAGAGTTTTTTGATGCGTTCAGAAATGCATTGCCACTTTGTGGCTTCTGTTTTTGGGCCTCTAAATCGTAGTTGGCAAATGACATTGTGGCTTATAGTTCAAGCTTTTGTATATAACTCGCGTATTCTTAGCCACTCGGAGGTTTACTTGTAATGTGCGCACATGAAGATAAAGCGTGGTGATATGGTTTCGGTGTACGGGTGTATCTGTATTATAGGAGGGAAAGCCGATAACTAAAACCCACATTTCGATTGTTCATAAAGGTGTTTCTTTTTAGAAAAAATTCTTTATTCTTTCGAATTCACTGTTATTGATGCTGCATTGAGATTTCTCAAAAGAAGATACTTTCAAAATCCTGTGTCATTAAAAAAATACAGTGAATGTGTATTGCACTCCAATTACCCGCCCTTAGGGTTACTATATTGTACTCGTGATAAAATTACTGAGAAGTTTGGTCTACTCACAAATTTGATAACAAGAAATAATTAGCAAATCCTCTTCGAAGCTATCAAAACAGGAAAGAGCAGATTCTCGGAAGGGCAACTTTCTTAGATTCCATGGTATTATCCAGGGCCAGTAATTAAGCTGCCCTAAACTGTAAACCCCACATTTTGCAACATACCTGCATACAAAAAATCACACAAGTATATAAAGGGAGCATCAGCCGCATCATTCAATTCCAAAAAAATTGGCCCATGTTCAGGAGGCAAATGTGCGCAAGTAATTTTTTGCTAATATCCGATATTACTTCCAGTCGGTGTCCAAGTAGGGTTTCCCCATAGTTGATTAAATAAAAATAAGCACGACCTCCATGAAACACAGTTCTTTATTCCTTTTCCTTCTCCCCGAATGCACCCTGGACTTGCCACCATTGCCAGTTGTTTTTTTTTTATGCTCACAGTTAGTATAGCCACAAGATCAGCGTGAACATGGGCCCAGTATCATTATTGCTATGATTGTTCGGAAATATGTCTTCTAACATCTCCAAATGTGGACATCATTTCAAACCTTGTACATAGTTGGAGTGCCAATTTCCCGGCCGACAACAATCGGTGTGCTACTTGAGCGTGGAATATATTCTTATACTCTGAGACGGCGCTAGGCTCGTGTCCCCCTCACCCCGCCTCGACAAGTTATCATTCCACCGCGTATTAGTACCAGCGCGACCCACCTCTATCCAGTGATGTAAAAAATTAGTCGTGCGCGACTTTTGACAGGACTAATGCCTAGCTATATTTTAATTTATTTCCCATAAACTGGATATAAATATTGACCCCTGGAAAATTTTCCATAGAAAATATATTAGGATATATTATGAATTATTCCTCAAAACACCAGTGTTTCTGTGAAACGCTTCAAATCTTGATCAAAAAAACACTGGGGCGCTCGATTGAGTTGATCAAAGCCCTAGCTTAAGCTTGAGCATAGCTTGGAGGTACTGAGGTGCAACGGAGGATCTGCAATGAGATTAGGACGAGGCAAGTGGAGCAAGTGGGTAATCGTATAAGTGAATTGGACGGGTTAGGAGGGGTGGCCGAACAATCATAGAATTTACTACCAGGTTAGGAGGTCTCAGTGAACAAATTAACAATCATGCAAGGAATTACCAAACAATATGGGGCTGCTAAACAATTGCAGAAGTAATTTACCAAGCAAAAAAAGGGGATAACTGAACAATCTAAGGAGTCAGTTGACCAGGGCAAGTGGAGTGATAGAATAATCCGAACAATCATAGAGTTTAGTACCAGGTTAGGAGCTCTAAGTGAACAATCTAAGGACTCAGTTGACCAGGGCAGGTGGAGTGATAGAACAATCCGAACAATCATAGAGTTTAGTACCAGGTTAGGAGGTCTAAGTGAACAAATTAACAATCATACAAGGAATTACCAAACAATATGGGGTTGCTAAACAATTGCAGAAGTAATTTACCAAGCAAAAAAGGGGTAGCTGAACAATCTAAGGAGTCAGTTGACCAGGGCAAGTGGAGTGATAAAACAATCATAGAAGTAAAGTTACCGGGTTAGGAGAAGTAACTGACCAATAGTAAAAGTGAGTTAGGTGAAGTGACTGGCCAATTGAAGTAGTCAATTGATCACACAATGAGGGTCATGAGGAAAGGGGAGTCTCATATCAGCGGGAATCATTTCAAACTTTAAAAATTCCATTGTCTACTAAGATGAATGGCTGGCGATTGACAATCAATCTCTCCAGCCAGCACAGCCTCATGCAAGAGTGTTGGGTAGCCCCACTCCCGGTTTGGGGACTTGTAAAGAATCATTGTGGACATGAGTCTTGAGTTTAAAAGAGATGAGATTTTCCCTGTTCAAGTTAGTTCAACAAAAACAACAACATGTCTCCTACTGAAGTCAACAATCGCAACAGCTCCAGAAATGGGCTCGAATCCCCAAATTTTGTGTTACCACCATTTGAAAACTCTCCAAAAGTTATCCAAATGGGTTTGTACACTTGGAAACTTGAGCCGTTGAGAGAAGGATTTGTGAGACACATCATCCTCAACTGTACTGAATGCTCTTACCTGGTGAAATCGAACAAACCTTCTGTCCACTCTACGAACTTGAAAAGCCACTGGAAAAACAAACATGAGGGTATGCTTCGTGCATTGGCGGAGCAAGCAAATGGTTCTGATTTACCTCGTGAGCAAACTTTTTTATCGTCGAACATCTTTAATTCGTTGGATACTTCAACCCCCGCTATTGATTCCTTTTTCAGCCGTACACGCCAAACTTCTTTCAACTCTGTGTCGACCATGCTGGCCCCTAGGGTGGCGACATATGCCCCTTTTGATCCGACTGTGTACAAAACCATGCTTTTTGATTATTTGATGTCCAATAACCTTCCATTTGCTCACGTTGATAGCCCTGCCTTGAAATCCCTTCTTGATTACGCGAAAAGATGTCCCACTTCACTTCCTAAGTTTACTCGGAGCTCAATGAGAAGCGACCTTGACAGTTTGTTCACCAAAGAGTTCGAATTTTTGAAGCGTCGTCTTGCTGCTCATAAAGGTCGCTTCGCTCTCACTTTAGATGAGTGGAAATCGGGCAACAGACTTGACTTTCTCGCGATTACTTTGCACTTTCACAATGATGAGTTCGTCTTGGAGAAATATGTTATTGGCTTTGAAGTTCTTAATGGAGCAACATCTTACACAGGCGATGTATTGTATGAGCATCTTGACAGGGTTCTTTCTGATTACGATATTAAGGGTCGTATAATCTCAATTACTAGGGACAATGCCGGACCTATGAATACCTTGATTGAGAAGTTCAAAGAAGATTACGACGACATTGAAGCTGGATTGGAATTTAGTGGAGACTTACGCTGTGTGGGGCATGTCTTAAACTTGGTGACTAAGTCGTTTTTATGTTACACTTTTTTCAAAACCAATGATACAGTTGTTTTCCGCGAGTCATTGAAATCTGTGAAGGAGCGTCACCCTGAACTTGAAGAGTTGTTTGCTCTCATGGAGAATGTGCCCAATATTGTGAACTCAGTAATCACTAGCACTCGCCAAAACCATTTTTCGAAAAACTCTTTTTTGAGAATTGTTAAGGAGAAAAAGGAAAGAGAAGGAAAGAAAACAGGTCCCCAAGTTTTGCTCCAAAGCAACGACACTCGATGGCTTTCGATTTTTAAGATGCTTGAGCGATTTTTGTTTTTTCGGGAACAGATCACAGAGTTGTTGGAGGAAGTTGCAAAACAGTCGAAATCAAAACGCCGGAAATTAAAAATCGTGTCTTTGAAGATTGAAGATTCCACGTGGGACTATTTGGCGACTATTGTTGATATCCTTAAGATTTTTGTGGAGGCCACCAAGCTGCTTCAAGGTGATACTTATGAGACAAGTAACATGACAATTCCTTATGTGTGCGGGGTGTTGAATGCACTTGATAAGTGGGAGGCCCAAGAGGTTGCGCAGAGTAATCCTTTAATCTCTCTCGGCTTGCAGGAGGCTCGCAAGAAGCTTCTTCATTACTACCCTGTGCATTCAGATGATATTGAGCCGATCAAAGACCTCTATGTTGCTACAGTTCTCGACCCTCACATGAAACTAGGCATTTTTCAGGACTTGGGTTTGTCAACCTCGGTCGTTCATGCTATTGAAGTCTATGTTTTGGAGGTCTTTCGTCGTTATAAGCGTGAGCTTGCTGCAGAGGAGATTTCGAGTCCTAAGAGAAGAGCACTTAATGGCGCGATTAGGCGGTCACAGCAAGTGTCCGGGAGAATGAGTGACTCGTTTTACACAGAACAAGATACTGCTGGCGAAGATGACGAGATTGAACTCCGGAAATACCTAGCTGATTCTCGGTCACCGCGCTATCTTTCTGTTAGAACTTTCTATGAGGCTCAGAAGAACTCGTTTCCCACCATCTATCGGATGGGGGGAGATTTCTTATCAATTATGGCAATGTCTGCGCCTTCGGAGTCGTTGTTTTCTCGGGTGAAGAACATAGTTACGGATAACCGAAACCAACTCAATCCAAGTACAATCAGAATGTTAGCCATTCTCAAGGCGAGGGGCTTACTTAGAGATGAAATCAGTATCATATCTGATAATACAGATGTTGCTGATGACAGAGAGAATGATCAAGATGATGTAGATGCTGCCAATACAAGTGGGGACCAAGTTTCTGCGGACGTAAGCGAGATGGAGTGTCTTGTGATCCCAAGCGATACGGAAGAGGACATCTGATTTTTTTTTTATATATTAGTTACTTTAGGTAGTTTCAATTGATTTTTTTTTTTTGTTTTGATAAAACAGGACTAGGACATAAATTCACCACGGACACAGTACTTCGGGACTATGCCATACCTAGCTAAAGGCCAATCACTTGTCAGAGGTTTGGCTTATTCCTGAAAGATTCAATTGCTTCAATTTTCTTCATGAAGCCAGGGCGGCGGACTTGGCCGATGATAGTATTGCAATTTAAAACAATCTACAAATCTGAGACGGTGGGACTCTACAGGGGGAATTTAGATTGGTCTCCTTTTTGAGCTTAAAGGAACAGGTTTTATGAAAAAAAGGTTTCGAATAGCAAGAAAATCCAAGCATAATTAGAATACATACAAATAAATAAGAATATCGGCCTCAATTCCCAAAATATATTTTTTAGTCAAAAAAATAGCCGGATTAGTCGCGCAAATCAACACTGCCTCTATCCTGTTCCCCGGAAACTCCCAACTTTGCTACACACCTTATCGAAAATCCGATCGCCGATCGCCGACTTTCTTTCCAACATCAAAGGACCCACGTGCCCTTCGAATTCATAAATTGATACTGTTTCCAATTCTCTATCAATTTCTTTCATATTTTTTTTTTTTGTCGCTTGTCCCAGGCGGGCATTTGATTTTGACCCATCGTAAAGAAACCGTCTGCCAATGCCTCGCGGTGTTCTTTTTTTTTTTTTTTCTTATTTTTGCCCGATAAATTGCTCATCATTTGCAATGTTTCAATTTCATCAAAAACCTTAGAATACATATAACCTCCCAATTCCAAAATATATAACTCTAACCTCAAATTCGCGTGCAATTCCGTAAATTCCATTTAACAATTAACTCGCCGTTTCGAGCCCTTGCACCACTTGGAACTTGACTGCAGAAAAGACTCGGGTATGGCATATAGTGCAAGATTCTCTATCTAACAAAATGTCGATGGAAGTTGAAACAAAATGCAGTAACTTGATACTTACCCTTCGCCCGGTATTTCCAGAAGTTTTTTTTTTTTTTTTTTTAATTTAATTTCTCTCGGTAAATTTGAGATTTCTCATAACCCACAACTTACCGAAATATCATGACATCTTCACATCGTGTTTCGTACAAAAAAACTTCACTGACTTATGAGTATTCCTATGCTGCATCTGCTTGGTTTTTAAGTCTTGCGGCAGCCCTTTTTGATAGGTATTCATGGGAAGAACTTACGTTTAATTTTGACGACAGCACAACACAAGTTCCTCTCTTTGCCCTGTGGCCTGTACGTCCACTTGAGTGTTTCCCCTTTTTGATGAGCAGTATTTTGCGCTTTATCAAATGGACAATGTTTAGGACAGGATATGGGGAAGAATTTAGTGAAATATTGGCGAACTTGAAGGATTTTATCTTGATGTTTAGAACAGACTTTCCTTACAGAATTGTTGGCGAAATCGGATCCGTGATTTTGATGCATATACTTTTTTATGCTATGCTTTTACTGAGCGAAGACAACAGAGAGAATTACATAATTGAAACGATTGTTGAGAAGCCACATGTGGTCCATCAGACGGAAAACACAGAAAATACAGCTGTTGGCCATGAAATTGACTGTTATCATTTAGCGTCAAACACCAATGCCAGGAATATTACTCCTGGTAATACAGTTATTTTGAGCAATATCGCAAGAGAGAATAATATCGGGAATATTACACCTACTACGATTGTTTCCAACGATATCGCAAGAGATAATAATAATATCGGGAATTTTACACCTAGTGCAACTGTTTCCAACGATATCGCCAGAGAGAATAATATCGGGAATATTACACCTAGTACAACAGTTTTCAATGATATCGCAAGAGGTAACAATGCCAGGAGTATTACTCTTGATAACACTGCTATAAGGAATCCTGGTGGCAGAAGTAACCGTGCAAGAAATCGTCGTAGAAGAAATAACAATCGGGGCAGAAACGCAGCTAACAGAAACACGCCTGTTCCACAACCTCCAACCAGCTTTGAAGCACCAGCAAGAACCACGTCTATACCGCAAACCCCGGTTTCGTTACCCCCGAACCCGAATTTCAACTTCGCTTCTCTCGTACATTATAGTGGCTTCGGAGGATATGAAAATGATGATGAAGTTGAAGATATTAGCGATGACAATATTCCTTCTTACAGTTATGGTGCTGGAAATTTGCACACGAATCCAACGACAGATCCTGCTCGATATGCATCAGATTTGCGCCCGTATCTAGATGCATACACCCCGGCACATAACCACCACACTTATGAAGACGAGACTTTACCTGAGGACACGTATTCCGTGTATGACGATTTTGAGGCACCGCAAGAAGCCGAGGATCCTCCTCCGCAATATTCATCGACTGTCACGTCACTGGAACTGGTGCTAGAAAGAGCTGCACTTCCAGAAACCCCACCCGACTATGGCCCACCTCCTAACCGGTCCACAATCTCAATCAATGGTATGCTGGTAATACCCGGAGACTTCAGTTCCCTAAATTCCGAGGCTTCACGATCTTTGGAATTGGCTACAAATTCGCAAAATGAGGATGTGGATAATCTGGGCCATATGTGTACTTCGTGTCACGGCACAGGGCGCCGAGGTGAAACAACAGAATCGAATAATAATGGTCGTCGTAGAAGAAATAACTGGAATCGGAATCGGAATCGGAATGAGATTCAAAATCAGGATGAAACCCAAAATCGGACCCAAAATCGGACTCCGAATCGGACTCCGAATCGCCGGCGTAATAATAGAGGGAGAAATTCTAGAACTACACCAGCAGCAAATGCTTCCCGAAACTCAGGAACTGAAGTTCCCGTTCATTGATTTATGTGCTAGTTCAGATTCAAATTACTTTCAAAATCCTGGAAGCAGACTTTGCGCATTTCTTACAAGTTGAAACATGATACGAAGCATGCCAAAGAATACAGTGTTATCATCTGCATGGAGTTTCCAAGCAAAATAAAACAATAACGAAAAAGATAAAACTTACGGAACTCGCATTTCCTTAATCTCTTCAAAGATCAATATATACACTTCTCTTGTCGGTCTCTTTTATAAATAAAATTATGCTTTATTTCGCAGCTTCTGGTATTACAATAGACCATGGAATCGAGGGTGCGACGCGACGCGGGTCCCACTCACGTGACCGTGTAACTGGCTTCAATCGCGTCTCTACGCGTGAATGTCGATCGCGAGAATCCACCCCGGCCAGAAAAAAAATCAAAAGAGAAAAAGAAAAAAAAAAGACAACTCACAAGATCATCCTATTTCCCGAAAACACAAGTGATTTTCAATTTTTTCTTGCTTTTTCGCTTCATTAACAATAAACAGTATATAAATCACGAATATGCTGTCACGTGCAACCAAGGCGGACAAGCTCAAACGGCTTCTTGAGGCCCGACGCACAGGTACAATTGTGGCCCATTCTTCAGATGAAGAAGACGCGTCTATTTATGATGAAGTCGACGAAGATACT
>JAJMCO010000219.1:0-20677 GCA_030573015.1 Metschnikowia peoriensis | reverse complement strand
TCCAGAAAAGACTGATTACATAAACACGGAGCGTTTCTACAGGCACCAGCGGGTCATCATATGGATCCACCACGGCGCGTACTTCTGGATACGGCGAGTGATAAGCAATAAGCGCCGCCTCCACTTTGACCCGCATTTCCCAGAACGCACGGTCGTATTTATCGGCCAATTTCGCAGATTCTGGGTGGTTTTCGATTGGATCAAGAGTATCTCCATCTAGTGGTGTTTGTGCCAATAAGTCCTCAATAAGTTTGTAATCTGCCGAGGGAAAATTGACATCTCCCGCATGATCTACTAAGGCCTCACGAAGAATATTTATTGCGGAAGAAACCTCGAGCAAGTTGATTTTCGAGATCATGAACCGGGCCAGCGCCGGCAACCGCGCGATTTCAAGGGGAGTCCGGAATTCCAGTACCCCTAATTTTCCCATAATAAGCGAGAGCTGGAAAGACGTTATTGCGTGCCATTTTTGGTGGTCGGAAGCAGCAAATTCCCCTGGTAAAGGGCCGTTTATATTTTCTTGTGAGTCTCGTCCAGCATCAAACGCATCGAGCTCAATATACTCCGGGCCTGCCGACATCGATTTTTTTATTCTTATTGATTTATTGTGATTTTTTCAATTCTTTCCTTTAGTCTTGGGGTTTGGTGGTTTGCCAGATTTCGTGTGGACGCGACAGCCCACTGCGACGCGAAAACTCTGGGGTAAATACAGATCTGGGTGGGTAAGTGGGTGTTTACGATAACATATCGAGATTACGATATCTGTATTCTAACAGGGGGATAATTTTCTTTGTGTAACTTTTTTTGATATCGTTATTTTTTGACATCGTTTTTTTTTTTTTGACATCGTTATTTTTTGACATCGTTATTTTTTGACAACGTTATTATTTGATATCGTTATTATTTGATATCGTTATTTTTTATAAACCATTAGTTTTACTTTAATTATTTTTTAATTTTTTCAATTATTACTCTATCACCTTGAGTCACCGTGTGAATATCAATTTCACGCCCACACGCCTGTCATTGAGTCATGAATTCGGCAAGGAAACGTAATTAAAGAAAAGCAAAGAAATAAGAACAATAATAAGAACAATAATAATAATAATAATAATAATAATAATGATAATAATAATAATAATAATAATAATAATAATAGTATAGAAACACGCTGTTTTCACTGAATAATAAACCAAACATTTCTCAAAAATAAACTTCGACGCACACAAATCAATAAACCACAATGGTTTTTCTTGGGAGCTGCTGGCGCAAATCTTCAATCGATTCTCTAACATGGAGAATCTCCGCTTCACAGAGCATATGCAAATTGATAGAAGCACTGCCCAAATTCCAGGTGTTATATCGTGCCACTAAATCTTCCACACTTTCCGATAGTCTATGTATTTTATCTCTTATACGATCAACTCTTGGGTCAAGGGCCCCACGCGAATTGTAAAACGTTAAGGTCCTCACCCTAAAATAAAGCAATCTGCGGAAAAGCGAGTACAACGGTCTTCTCGTTTGTGTAAAACTCCTTAAGTAGCGTGCAGACCGGGCCATAATCCGAAATGTTTCGGCAACAAAATTTATTTGCAAAGAAAGTTCTTCATTGGCATCATTGTTCTCAGCTAATCGACGAAACCACGAAAGATCGTTGCCAAAGTCAACCTGATTTTTCTCAAACTTTATGTAATCAAAAGATGTATCGTTCACAAAAAACTTCAAGTCTTCAAAAAAGCTATCCACATTTTGGCTTATTAGATGGACATCCTTTTGAGGAGCTTTCACATCAAGCACGTGATGAGTGTCAATTTCATTTTCTACAAGCTCATCTTTCCAGAGGGAATTCCAAAGGTCAATCATTCCTCTTTTTTTCAAAATCAAATTTTGTTCAGAATTTGCTCCAGCAATGATTGACTTGGCAATCACCACGAAGAAAAACGTTTGTACGATAAACAACAGAGTCAAGTTGAGTTGCATTGTCAAAATGTTTAAAAGCAAATTTCCTTTTTACTTTGTTTAATTTTCGGCGAAGTCTTTATTTAATCGGTATTCCACGAGCTTTCCAGTATTCCACCCTCAATAATTTGCCGGAGTGTTAACCACGAAAAGGGGCTATGCCTCTGAAGGTCAAGCTGACTAAGGAGTTTCATTGAGACGATCAATTTCAAGACCCGAAATGGTTAATACCGGTACTAGGAAGAAATGATCGGCAGCAACAAAAATTCCGTGTAAAAGAAAAATCAATAGCTTTCTTGTTCCACAAATGTGAAGTAAAAAGCTGAACCACTGCGGCCGGAGAGTTTTCAAAAAATTCCGTTTTTTCAAATATCTACCTGAAATTATTATACCCTTTGAGGAAAAAAAAAAACGAGGTATAGAAATGCCACTTCTGGAAAATAATTGGCGGGTTTGTTTAGTTAAAATAAGAATACACTTGAAACCATCCGAATATGGGAAATTGTGTTCTTTTTGTCTTCAAGGCTGAATGAATCCCATAAGTCCGTTTCACTCTCTTTAGCATTTAAGAAAATACTATATAGGAAAAATCTGGGTGAATAATATGTCATTAATGATTAGTGAAAAACACAAAATAAGCTTGCTGACTTGAGCTCGAAACTAAGACAAAAGTCCTATACCTGAAGGTTCATCTGATCTTTCTTTTGGTATTTGATGGTATAGTTCCACAAGAAGTTTTCTTGTCCTGAGTGCCTCGGCCCCACATATAAATTTTACTTGAGCAGGGACATTTTTCAATTCACTGTACTTTATCTCCCAATCACCCACAAGATGACACAATGCAATAACTTTCAACCCAAAGTCCTTAAATTGAAAATCAATAGCCCCGTGAGAATTGAATAAAGCTAAGACTCCGATGTGGAGCCAAAGAATTTCTCGAACAACACAATGCAAAGGGTTACTAGAGTTATCAAACTTTTTATAAAGCTCAACGACTCTTTTCATGTTTTGAAACATTCCCACAACAGAACCTAACTGTACAGATAATTCGTCACCTCTAGAAATACTATCTGCTCGGTTTCTGATCACAGAAATGATCCTCGTGAGATTCTTTGAGTGAGCCCCAAATCGATTATAATCAAAGCAAGTTTCATTGATAAACGTTTTCAATGTCTTCAGAAACTGCTCCAAAGCCTGTCTAACGTGTTCAACATCTTTTCCCGGAAGGTGCCACTCCACCATTTTGGAGTTCTTATCGGGAGAGAAACCTATTTCAAGGAAATCAAATATTTCTTTTGTCTTAAGCACCGGGAAGGGGAAATAGAACTTATTCAAAACGTTTGAACTAGAAGAAAAAAGTAGGAAAGTCAATGATAAAATAAGCGAGAATAAAGTCACTTTCATTTTTCAGAAAAAAGCAGAAAAAAAGCTCACTGGTTTTTCAGAAGAGACATATGGCCTAGCTTTATAAGAAACATACAGGAGGTTATTCTGTTTTATTTTGTTTTTGTTCTGTATTTGTGACTAAGGATTTCATCTTCAATAGACTAATTCATCCAAGGTGGTTAGTTTACTGTAAAATATCACGACAATGACAAGAATCAAACCAATGAAACTTCGAAAGTTCCAGATTTCAAAAAGCGCTTAAGCTAAAAAAAACGACATTTCAATTCCATACTTTTTTTCTCGTCTTTGGTATCTGATTGTACAAGTCTTCGAGAATCATTTTAGCTTCCCTTAACTCGGCACCGCACAAATTATACACGTGGTCATATTTGCCTAAAATGCTTTTATACTCGGTCTCCCGTGAATGTAAAAGATTTCTTAGCCTTAGCACTTTTTCTGCAACACTGTCGATATGAAGATCAATTGCACCACGTGAGTTATACAAAGTCATAGCTTTAACTTTGAGAAAAATGATGCGGCGAAACAAAGTTTGAAAGGGAGAGCCTTCATCATTGTATTCAATTAAGTAGTTTGCACAATACATCATATCCATAAGAAATTTTGTGCAAAAATCGAATTGAGCAGTTACAAAGTTGTCCACCATAAAATAATCTGCCAAATACCGGATCTCGGATAGCTCTTTTTCCAAACCGGAAACACGCAATGAAAACGTACGATACTTGAAATATTTCCCTTTGACGAACGACTTGATATCATCAAAAACGAGCTCCAGCAAGTCTATGAGTTGCTGAACTCCTAGTTTAGGAACCTTCAATGAAAGCCAGTGTTCTTTTTTGGCTGGCGTGTGCAAAATTCCGGTGTTGTTTCTCATAAGAAAGCCAATGGTTCCGTTCCCATAAGTATCAAGATCATGAACTGTCATCAGCTCAACTATGAAAGTTAGAAGGAAAGCTAAACACACCAAAAGGCTTTTCATCATGTGATGTTTTTCTTAAAAAGAGAAGATCTCAACAGAATTTCCCTGGGTCTATATGATCTTTTTTTCTTGTTCGTTCCAACCTTTTATTTAGAGTGGCTGAATTTCTAAAAAATTTCAGTTCACTAAAAGGCGTTTTTCTCGGCATAGCTCGATAAACTCCCTAAATGTTTATTGAGAAAGATCTCTGTGAAATCCTCAGACTGTTATATGTTTTAGAGGGGATAAGAGTTTACGAGTAAAGTGACTTCTGTCTTTAAATGCTTCCAAGAAGGTGCAATTTAGTTTATTGGGTGACCCGAGCAAAGGGATGAATCAAAATTTATTTCAAGCAAGCAACAAAGGCAAGAATAGTTATTTTACTTTAATGAAGCTTGGGTAAAAACCAGAATCAGACGAGGAATTTGCTCGACCCTACGGGCGAAAGTTAGGAATAAGTACAAAAAAAGAAAACAATTCAGAAATATAAACTCAAAAAGAACCCTAAGTACTTGAAAGCCTCCCTGCATCTTTGTCGAGGCATGATCATTTTATGATCACCTATGCTGAGGTATAGATGCTTCCAAAGAATCAAGTATTTCTTGTGCAATTGTGGAATGGGTGTCGAAATTCTTTGCTAAATTGTCGGGTACATCAAACAAGCTTCTGAACCGGATTCCCCAAAAAAACAAGCTATGATGGAGTCGCAAGACCCGATCTTTGTACCCTTCAATCTGAAGGTCGAGAGTACCTTGCAAATTGTGTAAAATAATTGCTCTGGCTTTGAGTTCAATAACTTTATGTAGCAAAATGCTTGCAGGGGAACCGATGGCCTTATAATGCTTTAAGTCTTCAATAGAACCTTTCATGATATTGAACATTTTGGTGACCAATTCGAACTGGCACAAAAGGTCTTTGGAAAACGCAAAAGTGTTATTCATTTCCAAGAGTTTTTCCCCGAGTGTCTCTGCATCTGCCTCAAACTTCAGGTAATCAAAGGCATTAGTATCAACATACGATCTCAAGCGTTGAATGAACAACTGTAGAGCCTTTTCTGCCTCCAGACTTTCTTCTTCAAGACCTCTTACATCTCGCTGAAATTTAAGACCTTTTATAAGCGGTTGAAAAATTTTATTCGAGATGAAATCAGTTGGTGTAGGCTGGCTCGTGATTATGATAATTTGATCGGCCAGTGGACAAAAAGTCGTTGGAACTGCAAATACCAGCGAACAAATTAGGGCGACAAAGAGATAAATGGCTAGCAGTTTCATGGTATCGGCCAAAGGTGGTGGATGGTTTAGTAAAAGGGGGATTCTTCTATGAAATTCGTAGCCTTAAGGGGCCGTTTTATAGTTAGTTCCGACAAATTCAATCCTTTATTGTGAATGTGCTTGCAGTGCTTGTCTGTTTCATCGTGCAGACCCAAACTAGTAAAGGAGAAAATTCTTTACAGGTAATAAAATGGGAAAAAAGAACAATGAGAAAGTTTAAATAAAGCTTATACCTGAAACAGCTTTATCCCTGTGAAATATTGTTTAAACATCGAACAGGAGCGTGAGCACACATTCACTTTTGAACACAAGGGACAATGGCTTTGAGTGAAAAAGATTTGTAGTTAGAGGTGATTCATCACAATGAATCTTTAATTTTGAGATAAACTTCAACAAGGAAGACAATGTAAGAAACCCTTTTTTTGTATAAATGGTGTTCCAGGTGGCTCTTATCTATTTCACGCTTTGTATGGAAATATCTAAAGTGTGGAATTAGGGAGAATTGGAAAGAACACAATTCCAAATCGTAAAAAGAAATTTTTGGGAGCACGGTATAGAATCTGTGATGAAATTTTAAAAATATTAAAAGTAATCGGAGTCTGCTGCTTTATATCTACGATAGTTATTTTTATGTCTGAAATTGAAGACTTACAGATGGGCATGGAATCGAGTACGCGCTGTGAAGAGTCTGTCATTTGAAGTGAGCAGGAGAAAAAAGAAAAACATGAACATAATAAGGGATAATTCTTTATCCCGAAACTCTTTTTTAAAATTTAATATTCATAAAGAAAGAGAAAAAGAAAGAAAGAAAATCTTGGAAGGCGCCAGTTTCCCCAGCTGCTGGAATCTGTTGCAACCCACGCGTCGCGGCCCGCCCGATGGACCGAGTCACGTGCACAACGGGTTTTTCCACGATGCCCAAATCACAAGTTTCCAACCCTTAGACCTGGAAATACCACAGAGGGAGATTTATAGAATATCGTTATCGTTATCGTTATTGTTATCGTTAGTATCGATATCTTCAAATATTTTTATTCCGTATCGTGCTCAATTAAGACACGCATAAATATCGGATCATGGGTAAACTTATTACTGGAACAATGGGACTTGGGGCCATGGGCATTGCGTCCTTTTTTTGGGGCCGGACACCTACCCCAGTACCAGTAGAAACGCCGGTGCAAGGGGGAGGCGCTTTAGGGAAACCCAATAACAACAATACTGAAATTATTGGACCACTGCCTGTGCAACCAGATGCGTTTTTCAAATATGGGTTCCCTGGCCCAGTTCACGATCTTGGCAAACATGCAGAATTTGTCACGTGCTACGACCGGGCCAAACGGAATCCGTACTGGGTACTTGAGCAGATCACCAAGGATTCGATCAAGCGTGCGGAGGGCGTGGACCGCAAAAAATCGGTGTTTCAAGAGGACGAGCAGGTTCCGGTGAAATTTAGGGCTCGGCTCCGGGACTTTTTCCGGTCCGGCTACGATAAGGGCCACCAGGCACCGGCGGCTAATGCCAAATTCAACCAGCAGGCGATGGACGAGACATTTCTTTTAACAAATATGTCGCCCCAAGTGGGAGAAGGATTTAACCGAGACTACTGGGCACATTTTGAGGATTTTGCCCGTAGGCTCACACATAAATACGATAGTGTACGGATTATGACAGGGCCTCTTTATTTGCCAAAATTGTGTGATGACGGGAAGTATCGTGTGACCTACGAAGTGATTGGCTCGCCTCCAAATGTGGCAGTTCCCACGCATTTCTTCAAGCTTATAGTGGGCGAGCGTAACGGCGATGCTAATGTTGCCGTGGGTGCTTTTGTCATGCCTAATGCTCGGATTGATAATGCCGAGCCATTGACCAGTTTCCAGGTTCCTGTTGAGGCCTTGGAACGTAGTACTGGGCTTGAGTTATTGCACAAAGTGCCATACTACAATAAGAAAGACTTGTGTAAGGAAACAAGGTGTGAAATCATTGTGCGCGAGTTCCCCAAACAGGTGAACAACCTTTTGCCGGGTAAATAGATGATTTTTTTCTTTGTTTTTTATTGTTAGTAGAGGGCAGGACTTATGGTCAGCGAGTAAAGGTTCTTGTTGGAATATGAATGCGTTTCTATTAAATTTCTACTGTTTTATAAGAAGAGCAGCTTGAGTTAGTAAGGTACATCAATAATAGAGGTTGTTTGTGGTTTTCGGTTATCAGATTTTGAAGCTTTTCGCGTATGTTGGTCTGGGCCAGATAACAAGTTTAATAACTGATGAATTGAAATCTTTTAGTTGTTTGACAAGTTGTACACTTCTACCATAATTAAGACAGGAACGTAGTCATAGTGAAGAAATAATTTTCATACTTGGGGATTTCGGAATACGGTTGGCGATATACTAAGACCAATACGAGATTCAGCAGTATGAAAACGCTAAGATAGATCGAAAATCATAGAGAACACCAAAAAAAAAAAAAAGCCTAAATAAAATGTAGTGAGCCTATTAATCTCGCTCAAACTAAAGCGCAGATTCCATGTAAAAGTGGATCTAATTTTTTATCGAATAAAGACAAGCCGTCCGTAGTGCGGCCAGAATAGGACGCAACGAGAAGACGAAGGCATTCGAAACATTCTGAAACAAAACTCAGATAAGCTTTACATTTCGAGTCAAAGTTTCCTTATCACTCATATCCCCAAAAAAAAAAAACAAGAAAAATCAATAGATTACAGACGTACGGATCCAAGCAATCCGTTTCACTTGGTTGGGCCAGGAGTTTAATTATGCATTCAGCTCTGGCACAGCACCCAGATGAAACACCCGAGGGCCCAAAATGTTGCGCCCAAAGTGTGCAGCTACACTCCAAAACAGTTTGGGCGAGGCGCGGAAAATGGGGCCATGGAAATCCACCAGCCCGAGCGAGCAGCGAACAATGGGGACACGGAAATGCGATGGCAAAAAAGAAAAGAGAAGAAAAGAAGCCTGAAATATGCATAAGAATGATTTTGGTGGAAATAAAAAGAATTAAACGATATAATGGTACTGCTCACACATGCAAATAATTAAAAAATAAAATAAGATAAAGTAGAATGTAGAAATATCGTTAGCTATCGGCTTTATGTTTGCCTCTACGACATTACGATATTTCAATAATTACGATACATCCTATCGTTAGAGGCTTAAACGATTTGGGCCCCTTCCACAATTTACTCAATTACTAAAATCTTTGCCTCCCTCAGCCAACTTTTTGCACTGCAGACTGCGCGCGCACCCACACGCCAAAGACCGGCATGCGGTGGTGGGCCAACCACGAGGACGCCAAAGGCAGAAAAAAAAATAGCGAAAACATACGAATCAATCAAAAAAAAAAAAAAAAAAAAAAAAAGTACACGCGCACTTTGGTCCCCAACAAACGCTGGCGCCTGCACATACAATGTTGAGAGTTGCAAAATGCGGAAAAACCCAAAAAACGCCTCGCGTACGGACTGTGCTCGCGGCCAGATTAAATACGTATCGCAATCCGTGGTTGTTGGTGAAAGAAAAAAAAAAAAATCGATTGAACAAGTACAGGAAGACTCCATCTTTTCACGGTATCTTTTGCTTTCAAATCTTTGTTTTCCAATCACAAAGCGCCTTTTTTCTTTTTTATTCCCATTGCCTTATTTTCGGTTGTTCGTTTCCCGAGAATATAGACATTCCAAAAGAAGTTAGCCGCCAAATCGTCAAAAAAACCCCACCCCTTTTTTTTGTTACAACCATTGGTCCTTATTTCTATATCTAGCTTACTTATAGTACCACACCGTTAGCTACGATATATTTAAGACTGCCTTATACGTGACAATCAAGACGATTTAATACCTGTTTTTTTTTCTGATTTCAAAGACTTAGAAAACTTTCAAAAAAAAAAAAGATCATAAATTTTTTTGAAACACCAAAATACCCGCTGGACTTAACTCCCTATTTAATTTTTTTTCCTTTTTTGCACAATGACTACTGCCCACCGTCCGTTTTCACTTACACACGGTGCTATTGAGCACACGATTTTGGTGCCCACCAACCTCTTCTTCAAGTACTCTCAGTTGAAGGAGCAATTTGACAAGGCTTTGCCAGTTCCTACTGAAGGATTTGCTGCCGATGATGAGCCAAGCTCGCCTGCAGAATTGTTTGCCAAATTTGTTGGCTACACTGCCAGCTTGGTTGACCCAGCACAGGAGGGCCAGTTCGACGAGATTTTGCCCCACGTGTTGCAGGAGTTTGAGCTGAGATACTTTTCTGGCTCCGACATCCACACTTTTGCCGCTGCTTTGCTCGAGGATGAGGCTTACCCTACCACCACCTTGAAGGTGAAGGAGGTGATCAAGAGCTACTTTGACGCGGTGATTTCGTCGAAAACCGCTCTTCCACGTGCCGACTCCGACTTGTTGAAGCATTCCGCTGCGCGTACCGCCAAGACTTTGGCCATTTTCGGTGGCCAAGGTAACGCAGATGACTACTTTGAGGAGTTGCGTGAGTTGAACTACACCTACAAGGGCTTGATTGCTGATTTGCTCGCCAAGGTTGCCCAAACTGTTTCGCAATTGGTGAAAACCACTGAGAATGTCGACAAGATCTACACCCAGGGCTTCGACATTATGGCTTGGTTGAAGAGCCCCGACCAGACTCCAGACCAGGACTACTTGTTGTCTGTGCCTGTGTCGTGTCCATTGATTTGCGTCATCCAATTGTGTCACTACACTGTCACTTGTAAGACTCTTGGTGTGACCCCAGGCGAGTTCAGAGACCACCTTGTCGGTGCCACTGGTCACTCCCAAGGTTTGGTCACTGCTGTTGCCATTGCCTCTTCTGACTCCTGGGAGTCTTTCTACGAGAATGCTTTGAAGGCCGTCTCTTTGTTGTTTTTCATTGGTTCCAGATGTTTGACCACTTACCCAAGAACCACTTTGCCTCCAACCATGTTGCAGGACTCTTTGGAGAATGGTGAAGGTAGACCTTCGCCAATGTTGTCTATCAGAGACTTGCCCCGCGAGGATGTTGAGAAGTTCATTGCCACCACCAACAAGCATTTGCCTGCTGATAAACACGTGGCCATTTCTTTGGTTAATGGTGCTAGAAACTTGGTGGTGTCTGGTCCTCCAGAATCGCTTTACGGTCTTAACTTGACTCTCAGAAACAACAAGGCCGCCTCTGGCTTGGATCAGGCCAGAATTCCTCACTCTCAGAGAAAGTTGAAGTTCGCCAACCGTTTCTTGCCTATCCTTGCACCATTCCACTCGCATTTATTGGAGCAAGCTACCGAGTTGATTGTTGCTGATATTCAAAGAGAGAACTTGGATTTCGCGGTTGCTGACCTCAAGATTCCAGTTTACGACACTTACACCGGTGAGAACTTCCAAGAACTGAAGTCTGACATTTCTGCTAGAGTTACTGAGTGCATCACTCAATTGCCTGTTAACTGGGAGTCTGCCACTCTGTTCGAGTCTACCCACTTGTTGGATTTCGGTCCAGGTGGTGTCTCTGGATTGGGTGTCTTGACTCACAGAAACAAGGAGGGTACTGGATCCAGAATCATTATTGCCGGTGCCATTGACGTTGCCATTGATGATGAGTATGGTTTCAAGCAGGAGATCTTCAACAAGAGTGCTGACTCTATCAAGTGGGCTCCTAACTGGTTGCAAGAGTTCCAGCCTAAGTTGGCCAAGACCAAGGCTGGTAAGGTGTATGTCGACACCAAGTTTTCCAGATTGTTAGGAAGAGCTCCTCTTATGATCCCAGGTATGACCCCAACTACTGTCAACACCGAGATTGTGACTGCTGCTACTAATGCTGGATACCATATTGAGTTGGCCGGTGGTGGTTACTTCAATGCCAAGGGTATGCAGGCTGCCATGGACGAGATCACCGAGAAGCTCACCCCAGGAAGCAGCATTGGTATCAATTTGATTTACGTGAACCCAAGAATGTTGCAGTGGGGTATTCCATTGATCAAAGAGTTGAGAGAGAAGGGTTACCCAATTCAGTCGTTGACTATCGGTGCTGGTGTTCCTTCTTTGGAGGTTGCAACTGAGTATATTGAGACTTTGGGCATGACTTTCTTGGGCTTGAAGCCAGGTTCGATTGATGCTATCAGTGCTGTTATTGCCATCGCTAAGGCTCACCCAACTTTCCCAATTGTCTTGCAATGGACTGGTGGTAGAGGTGGTGGTCACCACTCTTTTGAGGACTTCCACCAGCCTATCTTCCAGATGTACGCTAAGATCAGAAAGTGCTCTAATATTGTCTTGGTTGCTGGTTCTGGTTTTGGTTCGGATGAGGACACCTACCCTTACTTGACTGGTTCCTGGTCTACTGCTTCCAACTACCCACCTATGCCATTCGACGGTGTCTTGTTTGGCTCCCGTGTTATGACCGCTAAGGAGGCCCACACTTCGTTGGAGGCCAAGAAGCTTATTGCCTCGTGCCCAGGTGTGCCAGATAGCCAGTGGGAAACCACTTACAAGAAGCCAGCCGGTGGTATTGTTACTGTTAGATCCGAGATGGGTGAGCCAATTCACAAGATTGCTACTAGAGGTGTTATGTTGTGGAAGGAATTGGATGAGACGATTTTCAACTTGCCAAAGAACAAGCTTGTTGAGGCTTTGACCAAGAAGAAGGACTACATCATCAACAAGTTGAACAAGGACTTCCAGAAGCCATGGTTCGCTCGTAACGCTACCGGTGTTTGTGACTTGGAGGAGATGACATACCAGGAGGTCGCCAACAGGTTGATTGAGTTGATGTACGTGAAGAAGTCTGGCCACTGGACCGATGTGACTCTCAGAAACTTTTTTGCCAACTACTTGAGAAGAGTTGAGGAGAGATTTACTACCAAGGCCGACCAGGTGTCTTTGATCCAGAACAACTCTCAGTTGAGTACTGACCCTCAAGACTTCACTGACAAGTTCTTTGACGCTTTCCCAGCCGCTAAGGACCAATTGATCTCCGAGGAGGACTGTGACTTCTTCTTGCTGTGCTGTGCTGCCCCAGGTCAAAAGCCTGCACCATTCGTTCCTGTTTTGGATGAGAGATTCGAATTTTTCTTTAAGAAGGACTCTTTGTGGCAATCCGAGAACTTGGAGACTGTCTTTGATGGAGACATCCAGAGAACTTGTATCCTTCATGGTCCGGTTGCTGCTCAATTCACCAACAAGATTGACGAACCAATTAAGGAGATCTTGGACAACATTCATGACGGTCACATCAAGAAGTTGGTCAAGGATGTCTACAGCGACGACGAGTCCAAGATTCCTGTTGTGGAGTTCTTTGGTGATGTTTCTCCTTCTGAGACCAAGCCTTTGGCTGGTGTTTCTACTGAGCAGTCTGCTTCCAAGACCGTTTTCAAGATTGCTTCTAACCTTCCTTCCAAGAAGGACTGGCTTCAGACATTGGCTGGTGACAAGTTGAACTGGTTGTACGCTCTCATTACCACCAAAAGAATTGTGCAAGGCAAGAAACACGTTTCTAACCCTGTGCATGACATCTTGGGTCCAGCTCCAAACAGCGTCGTGGAGATTGAGAACAACTCTGATGCCTCCAAGGTTTCTCTTCTTCTTTCAGAGAACGTGCAAGGTGATCTTAAGCCTGTCGTTGAGATTAAGATCAACAGCAAGTCCCAGATTGAGATGAACTTGATTGAGCACAGAACCGCGGACGGCAAGTCTGTTGCTTTGCCATTCTTGTACGACTTCAAGCCAGAGGATGGTTTCGCTCCAATTTCCGAGGTCATGGAGGGTAGAAATGACAGAATCAAGGAGTTCTACTGGAAATTGTGGTTCGGTAGTGACGTTCCTGTTAACTTTGACATTGATGTTGAAGAGGTGATCCCAGGTGAAGAGGTCACTGTTTCTGGTAAGGATATCTCTGAGTTTACCCATGCTATTGGTAACACTTGTGAGGCTTTCATTGACAGACCAGGCAGAAAGACTTTGGCACCAATGGATTTTGCTATTGTCGTTGGTTGGAAGGCCATTATGAAGGCCATTTTCCCAAAGACTATTGATGGTGACTTGTTGAAGTTGGTTCACTTGTCTAACGGTTACAGAATGATTCCTGGTGCTGCTCCATTGCAAAAGGATGATGTTCTCTCTACCAAGGCGGTGATCAATGCTGTTTTGAACCAGCCTTCCGGTAAGAAGGTTGAGGTTGTTGGTACTATTTACAGAGCTGGCGAGGCTGTGATGGAGGTTACGTCTTCGTTCTTCTACAGAGGGCAATACCTTGACTACGAGAACACTTTCCAAAAGGTTACTGAGGACCCTGTCCAAATTTCTTTCAAATCTAGCAAGGACTTGGCTATCTTGAGATCGAAGGAGTGGTTCCACTTGGACAAGGAGATTGACTTGATGAACCAAACTTTGACTTTCAGATGTGCTTCTGTTTACAAGTTCAAGTCTGAGAGTATTTACTCTTCGATCAAAACTACCGGTAAGGTTTTGTTGGAGTTGCCAACTAAGGAGGTCATTGAGGTTGGTTCTGTTGACT
This sequence comes from Metschnikowia peoriensis, assembly GCA_030573015.1. Lineage (NCBI taxonomy): Eukaryota > Fungi > Ascomycota > Pichiomycetes > Serinales > Metschnikowiaceae > Metschnikowia > Metschnikowia peoriensis. Next base: position 6,581 of record JAJMCO010000219.1, on the reverse strand, counting down.
ACGAAGCTGGTGTTTCCCACGGTAACCCCGTTACCGACTACTTTGCTAGAAATGGCCAAACCATTGAGCAGGACATCAAGTTCGAGAACGCCATTCCTGTTGCTTCTGGCGAGGAGTTGAGATCTAAGGCCCCATCCACAAATGAGCCATACGCTAAGGTTTCTGGTGACTACAACCCTATTCACGTTTCTAGAGTGTTTGCTGCTTACGCTAAGTTGCCAGGTACGATTACTCATGGTATGTACTCTTCTGGTTCCATCAGATCCTTGGTGGAGGAGTGGGCTGCTAACAGTAATGCTTCCAGAGTTAGAGCTTTCAACGCTACCTTTGTGGGTATGGTCTTGCCTAATGATCTTTTGCAAACTTCATTGGTGCATGTTGGTATGGTGAATGGTCGTAAGATTATCAAGGTTGAGACCAAGAATGTTGAGAATGACACTACTGTTTTGGTTGGTGAGGCTGAAATCGAGCAACCAGTTACCACTTATGTCTTCACGGGTCAAGGTTCGCAAGAGCAAGGTATGGGTATGGACTTGTACAAGAGCTCTGAGGTTGCCAAGGAGGTTTGGGACAGAGCTGACCGTCACTTTGTTAACAACTATGGTTTCTCCATTCTTGACATTGTTCAAAACAACCCTAATGAGTTGACTGTCCACTTTGGTGGTGCCAAGGGTAGAAAGATTAGAGACAACTATATCTCCATGATGTTCGAGACTATTGGTGATGATGGTGAGATCAAGTCTGAGAAGATCTTCAAGGACATTGACCACAACACTACCTCTCACACTTTTGTTTCCCCAACTGGTTTGTTGTCTGCCACCCAGTTCACGCAACCTGCGTTGACTTTGATGGAGAAGGCTTCTTACGAAGACATCAAGTCTAAGGGTTTGGTGCCATCTGATGTTATGTTTGCTGGTCACTCTTTGGGTGAGTACTCCGCCTTGTCTTCTTTGGCTAACGTTATGCCAATCGAGTCCTTGGTTGATGTTGTTTTCTACAGAGGTATGACTATGCAAGTCGCCGTTCCAAGAGATGAGTTGGGTAGATCTAACTATGGTATGTGTGCCGTCAACCCAACCAGAGTTAGTCCATCTTTCAACGATGCTGCTTTGAGATTTGTTGTCGATGAAGTTTCGGAGAAGACCGGCTGGTTGTTGGAGATTGTTAACTACAACGTCGAGAACACCCAATATGTTACTGCTGGTGACTTGAGAGCCTTGGACACCTTGACCAACGTTTTGAATGTCATTAAGTTGAACAAGATTGACATTGTCAAGCTTCAAGAACAAATGTCTCTCGACAAGGTCAAGGAGCACTTGAAGGAGATTGTTGACGAGGTTTCTGCTCAGTCTTTGGCTAAGGAGCAACCAATCGACTTGCAAAGGGGTTTCGCTGTCATCCCATTGAAGGGTATTTCTGTTCCATTCCACTCGTCATACTTGATGTCGGGTGTCAAGCCATTCAAGAGATTCTTGTGCAAGAAGATTCCAAAGTCTTCGGTCAAGCCTAACGACTTGATTGACAAGTACATTCCTAACTTGACTGCCAAGCCATTCAAGATCACTAAGGAGTACTTCGAGGAAGTTTACGAGTTGACGAAATCTGAGAAGATCAAGTCGATCATTGAGAACTGGGAATCTTACGAGAAGGCTTAGAGAGCTTCAATGGATCTACTGGAAAGATTGAATGAAGAACGATGAAGACAAATATTTACTTGGGGGAAAAGAAATTTGATATTGATTGCCGCCAATAGATTTTCTTGAGAGCACGTGGTACTGCTTTCCATAGATAATCTGGGCATCACCTCCTTTTGTATTTAGGTTATAGAACGAAACGGAATAATAATTATTGATTAAATGATGAATACGTAAGATTTAAATACCAGAGGTAAGAGGACTGGAGATGTTTACTGGAGTAAACTTCTTCGGCATAGAAACTCTGGGGAATCTTGACTTTAATCTTTGCGAAACCAAATCCATGTCCAAATGCCTTGTCAAACTAAGACGTGGGATGCAACCAATATAATGATCATCATCAAGATGCACGTCCAATGGATCTTGGGTGTGGCATCCTGGAGAAAGCGATAATCTAATAGAATGTTTTTGGCCTCCGGGACTGGTGGAATCACCAGACTCGTAAATCTCAAATGTGATTTGCGATAAGTAGTCTAATTCTGGCAACGCGTTTCTGGCGATTTTCATGGGGAGTTGTGCTCCATAAATTACATTCAAAAGTGTGTAGATGTGAGATTCCTTGGTGAAGTAATTCACAACCGCTGCCTTATCGTGTTTCTTCATATCCTGGATATCGGAAAGAATTTGTTTTGCCAAGGGCAATGACGTTAACAAGCCGATATCAAGTTTTTCCTCATCTTTAATACCATATTCCTGAGGACAAATGAAATCGAAAAGCACTTTTGAAAGTCTGTACAACTCGCGGAGTCTGGCATAAGTTGGATCGTCAAACTCATTCAAAGGAGGTTTTTTCGATGAAGAGCTTTCCTTTGAGCCGCCCTCTTCCTTCGATGACGTTGATCCCTTCAAAACCCAGCCCAACGAACCGGCCAAACCTCCCAGAGATGTGCTGTTTGTGGCACCGGAAGATGTTGAAGAAGACGTTGCTGGGGCGGTTTCACTTGGAATTTTGAAACCGTTCATTGCCAAAATATTGATTGGATATTCACTCACCAAACCTGACGAATTCACTGTTCCACCACAAGTACCCGCCAACCGCTTAAGAAGCTTTTTATCAGATGGGTCGTAGGAGAAAATCTTACGCAAAAACTCGCGATTGTGCAATGCGTCATACTTCATGGTATCATATAACTCGGAGATTTTCGAAGGGTGCGTTTTTTCGACGGTGGTGAATTCCTGGAAAAGCTTATCCCAGCGCTCTTTGAACAAAAAGGGATCTTCGCCACAACACCATGTTTGTTGAAACTCGTCCGTGTCATACTTCTCAAAATTATAAGCCATGATCTCACGGTGGAAATTCATCAACTCACAAACACGCTTAATAACCACAAATGGCTCGGGCATTTTGGGAGGCCACGTGAACTGTGGAGGCGCCTCGGCACCTTGTCTCAACAATGGCTTCAACTTTTTCTTCACTTTATCCATGAGGTCTTTCGCCGCATTGGAGTCGTCCAACAAATCTTTTCTAATAATCAAAAAGTCGTCGGGTAAAGTATCTAATCCAAGCATCGAACACGTGGCAAGATGTGCACTAGCAATCACACGGCGTTCCGAAGAAGTGTACACTTTAACATCTTTCAAGGCTTCACGGTTCAAAAGCTTGATATTCTGACCCATTTGCTCACCCACATCTGAAGCCTGGTGTTTTGCTGAATGGGTAGGCTCACCTCCCCACTTCAAGATAAATTGGACTTTATCCACAATCTCGGGGTTATCTGAATTGAGCGATGGCTTGATTTGGATCTTTGTTCCTGGGAAACTCATTTTCTTTTCCAATGCACCACGCAATTGTCGAAGTTTATTCAAATCTTCCAACTCCTTTTCCTCGGCAATCTTGACTGTTTCCAAAACAACTTGCAAATCGGCCTCGGCACGAATAATCACCTCTTCTTTATGGCCCTTCAAGAGCGAAATAAATAATGGCGACCGGAACGAATACTTGAACTTTTGTTTGGGGGTTCTATCAGCATGTCTAATAACAGAAACCAAGCCTTTAAACACCCATTTCTGTTCCTTGACTTCGAATTGCGATTGGTGGATTTGGGCGGTTTTGGGGATTTTGTTTTTGATAAGGTCCCGGCGTTTCTTTGCCTCGACAAACAATTCACGTAAAATTGACGAACACGAATCGTAGTACTCGTTATTATCTTTCACAAACGAAAAGCCATTGACATCAATCACGTAACTTTTCCCATTGACACGTAAGAGATCAAATCCGCAAATGGTTTGGCGGAAAATGTGGCTAACATTCTGTGCCATCTTGGTTTCATCTTCAGATAATTCGGTGACAAACCGCATTTCTTTTCCATGTGTATTACGACGCACAATACCATCAACAACCGGGGATTTTCTGGTCTCGGCATGGCAAAATTTCGAGCCCACCGTATACGCCTTAACATCCTCGAAATTATCGGTATCCATGAACTTTTCATAGATAAAAGAGCCCTCGGTACGTGGCGTGGATAATGTGGGGTCGAATTCCAGCGACTTGTTGCCAATTTTGCGGAAAAGACGCCGGCCACCGCCTCCAGTCAGCAAGGGGTAATAAATGTACACGTTATGATCTTCACCATCCACGGGTTTCTCAACATACGGTTTTTTAATGGTTTTACCATCAACATAAAGCGTGTCTTCATCTAACATCTTCCAGTCGGGCTCTTCTTGGGAGGTGAGCTGCTGGATTTTGGCCTCGGGTACACCCACTTCAAGAAGCTTTTCATGAAGATCCTTGTTTACACGAGGCCCACCATCTCTACTTATTTCCAACCGTTCTGGGGTTGCTACCTGTGCATGGTTAAGAATGCTGAGCACAAGCCGACGGTCCCATAACGATTTCTGCAACACCAAATCGTTAAGCAAATATGGTTTACGATAATTGGCATAGGCAATCGCTTTATCCAAGGGGAATCCGGTCGAGAAGAAACTGATGAGGAAATCACATGTAGGCCAGTTTTCAATTGCCTCATCCAAGATCACCTTGTCGCCGAAAATCACCGTTTCAAAATCTCCATCTTCAATCAATCTGCTCAAGATTCTGCGGCACGGTTTCGACATTGCCTTGGCGTCCATAGCACAAACACCAATCTTGCCGATTTTTTTATGTGGAGGAGTCTCAACGGCGGCTAATTTCTGCAGATTTTGCGACAGATTCGACACTGTTTGGTGGAGCTTGTGCATGCCCGCATCCCACGACGAAATCAGGTTTGCCCTCAGGTACAGTTTCAGTTCTGGCGCCAAAGTTGCCTGATTGATTTTCGACACGTTATCTACAGTGAGCAACAGCAGCTCGGAAATCGCCGAAAGCAGGCTGCGGCGAGGACTGGCGCTGTGCATCTGGCTGGCAACACCGTCTTTCGCCTCCTCGGCCGAAGTTTTGGGGGTGAATGCCTCCAACATTGGGGCTAAAGAAGCCATTGCTTTTTCGGTCTGAACCGAGTCTTGTGCGAGCAGAAGCGGCGAGACCGGCACGGGTTTCACGGGTTTTTCACCCGGAATCGGAATCAGCGGCGTTGGTTTATCCATTTCACGCGTTTTTCCTGGCACTTTTGGCGTGTTTGTGTGGGTTTTGCGTGGTCCACAAATCGTACTAGATAAGGCTCTTTTGTAAGTAGAAGATAAGAAAACCAGCTGCTGAGAAGATGGGAAGGAACGCCGAGGCTTGAGTGAGGGAGGGTTGGGTGTGTTTTTTGCGCAGAGGGTTTTTGGTATAACTAACTGAGTTGAGTGCGCACGTTTTTTTATTTTCTTATTTTATTTAATTTTATTAACTTATTTCTTTTTTTTCTCCGTTGCTAATTATTAGCTAATTTTACTTGGTAATTAAAGAGGTGAAATAAATAACAGATATGACAAAGTTCTACTTAATTCTTAATATATATAAAATGCACAATAGTGTTTATTTTTCCGATCCTTTCTTAACAAGTTAACATTTCTTTCCTCCATCTTAAAATTGCTTCCTTTCTTCTTCCTTTGACTCGGTACGCTAATAACTAATTCCCAGCCGCAGCTACCTTATCGGTATACAAGGGTGCCCCGTCTTAATGTCCGAAAAAAAAAAAAAGAAAGAAGAAAAAAAGCAATTGTTAGAAAACATCAAATATTTGTTAAATCAAAAGAAAATTGTCTTTTCAAAGTTTCAAGCACTAACTTGTTTAGACAGTTTTCGAGGTAATAATTCAACGGTTTTCTTTACGCAACAGCATGATTAAGCGAACTCAATAAGTACTTGAGTTTCACATCATCTGAAAACCCATAGCTTTTAATATAAATGTTCTTTTTTTTTGTTTTCACTACTCAAAAAGATGAATGTACTCGATTTGTTAATAAAGCAGTTTATTCAAAAGACTCGGTATGGAAGTACTCGGGGGCACAACGTGGGCTTTCTATTATTAAAAGCCCAATTAATCAGGTGCGAGGAATGCATGCCCAACAAAAGAAATGCACACTATGACTCGCATGTAGGACCGACCGAGATTCGTCATAAGAGACCAGCTTATATGATGAGAAATGGGTCTATAATAATCAAGGCATAAGGACTATAGACTTATGTATAAATAAAGCGGTTAGAAGAAGAAGAAAAATGTTCTTTCGTTTTCTTGTATCTGTGTTATAGTTAGTTTTTGTTGTTTTTTTTGTTTTTTGTTTCTTAGGTTCTTTTGGTCTTTTGTCTGGTAATGTGTAGTATATGAAATCTAAAGGCAACATTGTCTACTCAATAGCAGCTAGCGAGTCGAACAACACAGAGATCGACTCTCCAAAATGATCTCTTCTAATACATTCGGCAAAGATCGGCGAAACGTCAATCACGGCCAACTTGTTGTTCTCGGCAATGCGTTTCTCGCCGATTGGGTAAGTGTTGGTGACCACAATCTTATCAATGCACTTCGA
>JAJMCO010000218.1:0-20735 GCA_030573015.1 Metschnikowia peoriensis | reverse complement strand
CATTGTCTGCACTCATGTTCTTGCGCGTGACTTCAAAGCCATTCTGCAAATCCACAATTGCCACGGTATTGCCCTGAGCTCCGCTCTCCCGAACACAGATATAGTGGTCGGATTCCAAGGTCGTCGACTTGAAATCAAGCAGTTGCGGCTGGATGCCCAATTGTGTCAATTGCGACAACTGCGTGAAGTTGATGGGGATATCAGCCATGGTGTTTTCAAATGTAAAAGCGGGGTTTCTTCTTATTTTATGTCGAGTGTTAAAAGGGGGGCGCTAACGCCGGCGGGTATTTCGAAAACTAAGAAAACAGAAAGAGAACTAGGAGGTTTCTTTTCTGTGCCACAAAGAACGAAATATAAGATACCGGAATGAAAAAAAAAATAGAAAATAGAAAAAGAGTTTCAGCTTTGCTGTATTTGGTTGATTGGCAAAGCGGGCGTTCTTTTATCCACGAATTTCGGTGATTCTTTCGAGTGTAATTTAAAATACCGAGATTTGGACACAGCAAGTAGTTTTTGGGGGTGCGTTGTCGCTGGCAGTTCGCGGGAAACCCGCGCGCTTTTTGCTGGCTTACGTAAGCCAGTGCCAGTGCCAAGTGTGGTGAGCGGGGGCCGGGCGGGCTCGGTTTTGGTTTGTTGGTGTATGGGTGTTCACGTGGGTAGATATGGTTCTTTTACCAGAGAAGATACAAGAATATGGAAGAGTTCAAAATTTATTAGTTTCTTTTTTTTCTTTGGTCTATAGCTTCGCTTGCTAGATAATCATTAGCTTGGATACCTTGATTTATACAATTTGTGGATGTGTCGCTGTGGGGGCTGTGCGTATCTTCGCTAGAGTCCGCACTGCGCACTGGTATCTCGATTAATTACTGTAACCATTAAAAACCACTTGTCCTCCTCAGGAATACTTGTAATTTGGAAAAAAAAAGATTTTTTTTTCTTTATGTCGGTAAAAGAGCCCTTAAGGTGGTGTTGGTGAAGTTTTTATGGCCTTTGGTTGAGTGGCTGAATTTTAGGGGTAAAAATTGATTGTTTCGAAATCTTGACAGCCTTACGATATAATTGAGAAATCCAAAACTTTATCAAGTTAAACAGAAAAACTCCAGAGTTCAGTTTCGTCGGTTTCTTTGAGAATTAGAACGAGCTGTTTTCTTCTCTTTGTAACCAAGCCATCTAACTATTTAATCGTTGTACTAAGGATTTATCTGACAGTATCACTTTTATAGGAATCACCGCAACTCATTGACATGAAGAGCGAATGATCGAGGATAGAACCTAATACACAAAAAAAAAAAAAAAGTTACAGACCATCAATTTCGCATATTATCATGATCTGGCCGTAATTGATCTTATGTGTTTTCCACAGTCTCAGTTAATCAGGGTGTAGGGATTTCAGCGAGTCTGCATTTCACTGCTTTTAGTATCAGAAAGTTTCCGATTTTTCCCTAGGAATACTTTGTGAGTTCTTCAAGAATCTATTCAAGACAACTTTTTTCCGAAACGTTCGTGGCATCTTGCCTCAAAGCACCGAATACGCCCTCATGAATATTTAGATTATTTTTGAAAGTTCAGTCCAACTCTAGGAGCTCTGAGGAGCAAAAAGAAACTAGAAATCTCTCAACGGCACGTTTACTTCTGGAAGTTTATGTGCGTAGTCATGTGAAAAGACGTTTATAGAGTTCAAAAGCCGGTGATACTAGTTTCTTGGCCATCTGGAGCTGCAAGTATTTCTCTGGTAGCTGTTCATGAAGTTGTATTATTAGCATGATATATCTTGAAAGCATACTTGCAAGGTTGTTTCATGTTAAATTATCGAGATTTTTGGGGGTTAAAGATCATTGATTGATCAATTAGAGACAAAGAGATGGCGCGTCCACGAAAAGAGAGCAATTATAAAACTGATACCAGGGCATGAGTTATCGCGTTCTAACGCAATATTCAAACACTGTAATAGTCTAATTTCATATAATTAGCTAGATTAAAAAATAAAGGGGGGGGGGATATAGATTACCTGTAGTCCATATCATATACCCACTCATGTGATCATCCTTAAAGTGGCGGCAGCACCGATCTCAACACATCCTCAATTATACGGTTCGAGAATCCCGTGGTCGAGTGCAGGTCTTCCCTTGCTCTGAAATCATCCAAGTATTTTTCCACACACAGCCATTCACTGCCATACCAATCACCTGTAAGCAACGATATTTCCGTTCGTTTACGGTGCTCCATGCCTCGTTCTTGGAAAAGCCAGTTGGTTTGCCAATCAACTACCCAGTAGCCGACTTTACGATATGCCACCTTGACAAAATCAGGAGTAACAAAATACGGGGGTCCGGTTTCGAGATTTGCCCATAATGCCAAGGTTTTCGCCAAAAGCATGATTCCTTCTGCGACTCGCATGCTGGGTCGCGTGGTTAAAGGAGCTAACGAGCAAAGTCGGTGAGAACGGGTGAAAACCATTAGGGAGCACACATACTCTTGGATTTCAGCATTGGCATATACCAGTGCAAGTGCTTTACGGGCCTCGACTATATCTTCAATCGAGATTTGCGTGGCGAGAATTTCCTGGTTATATGTATGATAATGGCTCTGACAAAACCAGAATCTGTCCTTCACTTGACGGTGCAACGGCGGGAATTTTTCGCCCATAGACATCACTGGAACTATTATGAAAAACTCAGGCACATGCACAGAGTATCCGCCAAACTTAATCGGCGTACCATTATCGATACTTTTTGATGCCACTGTATTATATCGCTCGATTTCATCAAAAACCCTTAGTAGGTCTGACTTCACACGCAAATTGAGCTCTAGCGCCTCAAGATTTTTCCAGATGATCACCTTATATAGTTCAGGCATCTTTCCTTCTTGTGACTTGATCATTTGCGAAGCTAGCGTCAGATAATTCTGACATTGTTGTAGATCGATCTGCACTAAATCATCTGCAAGAGAAGCTGGTAAAATGATAGTTTTGAGTGAGTGCACACAGCTTTCATAATCGTCGGTGTATATAGAAAAGTGCTTGTTTGCCAAAAACGCAAGCGAAAAAGCCGTCCGCAAGTTTTCCATCACTTTGGCATCGAGAGAAAGGTTGATTGTTTAATCTAAAAACACCTGCACGTCACGTGCTGGTCCGGGAAGTAAAGGTTTGCATATAATCTGTTGATCAATATCAACAGTTTCGAGTGGATAATTTGGATCTTTTTTTTTATTAGAGTACTTGTGGAAGTGTGAAGAAGATCAAGACCAGTTACTTATTAGAGTTGTAGGATTTTTTCAAACATAAGTTAGAAAATTCCGCGCAAGAGCCCTTAATTAAAAGTGCATCACAGGCCGATTCTTGTGCGCATGCTTGTAATGTTATCTAATAGAAAGACTTGTTTTTTCAATTTAAGGAGCTTCGGAAGTTATTCTGTGTCATAATGAAAACGTCCAGAAAGCACTCTTGAGTAAAAGAAATAAGTCAAGATACTCTACTGACAATGCTATGAGCTTAATAACTGTTACTGCTAAGACGAAATTTAGCTACGGATAAATGTTAAAAACTCCATACAGAACGTGTGAACATGACTGAAATTATTAAAAGAATAATTTATTTGGTTGTTGGTCCATAAGAGGGTGATCTAGACACCAAAAACAATAAATTAGAGTCAAATATTAGATAGGGTAGTTTTGTTTTCCAAAAATTAACCAGTTTTAGAAGAGCCAGAGCCGATTTAGTAAAGTTATCATACATTACAGTATAGCCAACTTATACCAAATCAAATTTTCACAGCTCGAAGATGACTTCGTGGCCAAGTTGGCTAAGGCGTAAGACTGTTAATCTTAAGATCGTGAGTTCGACCCTCACCGAGGTCGCTTCTTTTTTGAACCTACTTCTTTTTTTTTAGAAAATGACTTATCAGCTTTCTCCTATTTTTCTTATTTTTTTCTTATTTATTTCTCAGAAAAATTATATGTTTTTAATCAATCATTAAAAAAACAATGAAGAAAGCTTTATCAATAAAAAAAAAGCTGGAGCATCTCGTGATCTAGCATTTGCCCATAATACAAATAACCTGATCTTCGCGCAGACCACACTAGTGAGCATCACAGTACACTAAGAAACGCACCTCTGAGATAAAGGAATTTATGTGCAAACAGTAAAATCAACAAATCACAAGCAACTCTTTACTATAATAATATAAAAGGAAAAGAAAAAAGAATAGGGATAAAGAACATCATAATTCCAGCATAATTCTCAAAATGGCGCCTCCGATATACGTGAAGGGAGGGGTATGGACCAATGTTGAGGACCAGATTTTAAAGGCAGCAGTGTCTAAATATGGGCTTACTCAGTGGGCCCGAGTGGCCTCGCTTCTTCCGAAAAAAACAGCAAAACAGGCAAAGGCCCGCTGGACAGAATATCTCAATCCTACCATCAACAGAAGCACATGGACACGTGACGATGACGAGAAACTTCTAGGTTTGGCCAAACTTTTACCGAATCAATGGCGAAGCATTTCGCTGATTATGGGCCGTACAGCAACGCATTGTGTGGAGCGATATCAGAAACTTTTGGAAGATGCAGCGAGAAATAAGGATGGAAATGATAGCGAGAGTGAAGATGAGGAAATCGCTGATATGAAGCTTATGGGCCCCGGGATTGAAACTTTGCCGGCTTTAGGAAACGCGTTTGAAAGTCTCCCGTCTCGCCCAGATGCCGAAGATATGGCTGATGATGAGCGGGAGATGCTTTCGGAGGCGAAATCACGGCTCGCCAATACTCAGGGTAAAAAAGCTAAACGTAAAGACCGTGAACGGATGCTAGACGAAAGTAAGCGGATTGCGCTTTTGCAGAAACGGCGAGAGTTGAAAGCGGCAGGTATAAATGTGAGCTTGACGCTGAAAAACCGGGCTCGCAGAAAAGAATTTGACTATAATGCAGATATTCCCCATGAACGACAGCCTCAACCAGGAATCTACGATGTGACAGGGGAAAATGAGCTTAACGAGACAAGCAAGCAAAAATTCCAAAAGACTGTCAGTTACAAGGGCTTGGCGCCAATGGAGAAGAAGGAGGCTAGGGACTCTGCTAAACTAAAACAGGCAGCAGAAGCTGATTCAAAACGAATGAAGGCGAAAACACGACTGGCAGCCGAGGCGGTGGCTGGAATAGATGCAGATAATCAGGCCAAAAGGCGAAAACTCGATCTCCCAGAACCTGGTTTAGCAGCAGATATCGAAGAGGAAGCTAAAAAGCAACGCATCTTGGCTAAATCAAAGGATCTACTAGCGGTCCAGAATAAGGCAATGGGCATCCCACAACCAGAACTTTCACATGATTTTGATGAGAAGAAAAAAATTGTTAAAGTCTCACGCAAAAAAGTGGCTGGAACTTTGCGTGAACTTTTGCAAAAAGTGCCCAAACCTAGAGAAACTAGCCAGCTTGTTGTTCCAAGGTTTGACCCTAACGAGGAAATATTGGTGACCGCTGCAGGACAAGATTTCGCCCAAATAAACCGCCTTGATCTTCTCAAACAAGTGGATGAGGAAAAGGCTCACGCACGTCGTACTCGAATTATCGAAAAGGGGCTCAAAGTTCCGCAACTAAGTACGATCGATGCTTTCAATACAGAAAAATCTCCTGTTTTGGAGAATATAAAGAATGAGCTCAAAGCCTTGGTCAAGTATGATCTTGAGGAAGATGCTACTGCAATTCCATTATCGCTTGATGAAGAAATGATGTCTCAGATCGAGGGGCAAATTGAAAAAGAGATCGGCAATAAACTACTTCAAGGTTCAAACGAAAATCTTCCGCCACTTGAACCACTTCCACAACTGCAAGAAGCCATTTCCAAGGTTTATGACCTTCTTCATAAATTGGATGCCAGTGCCAATGCGGCAGACCAGAAACTGGCTGTGCTCGAAGATACAAAAGCCAGCAGGAAAGCCGCTGAAGAACTTGGCCAGGAGATTGCTGCAAATGCTCATGAAATTTTGCAAATAGATCTCGAGGAACGCGTGTTACAAGATATTTTGAGAAATGAGGAGATGGTGATTGAGCGGCGCTCGGCGCATCTTCATGAAATGGTTGAGGATATTAAGGCAGCTGAAGTGAGAGCTGCACGCCAGGAAACATTTTGATTTCGGATAGAAGTTTCGGGAATAAACATTGGCTAACTAAAATAGAACATCTGATTTATTGTGCCAGAGCAGGACTTGGAGATTGGTCAATCCTAAAGCTCGATTAAGGGAATTAATATTGAAATCAGGAATCTATATAGAGTTTTAATGAATGATAATGAAGTGCTTATTTGAAAAGAGAGATTCCAGATGCTGCAAGAAATCGCAGCCGGTGATTGTAAGTGTTTGAGCAAAAATGGGACCTAATTTCCTAGCAGCTCTGTAGATCAAGGGCACTCTTATCCGGAATTGTTGCACTAATTTTAAAGATTTTCAAAGTATTGAAATAAAGGAAGAAGTATGGAATATTAGTAAAAAAGAAAGAATATAAAAAAAGAAAACCGTTTTCTGAAGATGACTTAGACGGTCCAAAGTAGCCCTGCTATGGCCCGAGAGGCAAGTTTTGATAACAGCGAAGAACACATGCAAGGAAAAAAAAAAGACAGTTGAAAATCCGTTAATTTATGTTCAGAAAGTAAAATTTTTTTTCTCCCTTATTTTTCAGAAGAAAGTAGATAAAATCTGATTCAGTAGATGGAATAATCAGACTCATTTCTTATCAGCTCCAAGTCCTCTAAACCAGCTAGAGAGCCCACACTGGCCCCGCGCCCTTGTACCGGAAAAAGTGGCCATGACCCCGGAATATTCGATTCATGGCAAGGTGCAAAAAAAAAAAAAACAGAAAACAAAGTTATTAAAATACACGAATAAATACCCACACCATGATTTCCAATATGCTCAGCTTCCCGCTTTGGGCATGTGACCCTTTGCCGCTAGATACGATTCTAACAGAAACCATTGATCGGGAATTCTACCAGCCGGCCACTGCATTTGATGACATTGCTCGAGGCCAGCGACTTCATGCGCAAGTAATTGAAGGCCCACAAAATAACAATTTGAATCTTGGCGAATATGAGCGCAAGTTGGCTGAGTTTTATTATTTTGTAGAGGATCTATCTGCAAAACTCCCGAACCATGTGGCCACTTTTATATGGCACAATACATTGTACCATCATCTGGCGTTGGTCGAGGCACGTGACTGGAAACTGGAACAGCATATACTTGTGTTCCAAACTGGCATTTTGCACGTGTTAGCCGCCCATACTCAAAATGTGCATGCGGAAGAAGGTCTCAAGAAAGCATGTGCTCTGTTTCAGCTTGCAGCAGGCTGTTTCCAGCACTGTTTAGATGCATATTCGGGATTTGAAGGCCCAGATGAGCAAACAACCCAATGTTTACGGGCGATTTCCGTGGGACAAGCTCAGGAGCTTGTGTGGCAGAAAGCCGTGCGGGGAATGGCCATGAAACACACGGCAATCGCCCGGCTTGCGGCGAAAGTGGCGGATTTCTATGAAGAAGCAGTGAATTGGGGACAGAAGTCTGGGTATATACGCCAGGAATGGCTCAATCATTTACAAGTGAAACAGCACCATTTCCGTGCGGCTGCCAGCTTCCGGATGGCGGCACACGCTCTTGATACGTTTGAGTATGGTGTCCAGGTGGCGTTTTTAAAACAAGCTTTGTCACAGTGTACTGAGGCCACCAGACATAAACGATATGTGGCGCAAACCGTGGCGGATGACTTAGCTGGCTTGCACACTGCGGTCTCAGAGACTTTGGTTACTGCAGAAAAGGATAATGATCTCGTATACTTGAAACCAGTGCCTGAATTACAGGAGTTACGTAAGATTATTGGCGTGGCCATGGCAGAGCCGAAAAAGCCGGCATTTCTTGTAGAAAGAGAGGCGGCTTTTACTCCCGCGTTCACCTCACTTATGCCTTTTGCGGTGGTTCAGGTGAGCCAGGCTTTTAGAGAACGTCAGGACACGTATATTGCCTCGGCATTCCACGAACCGTTAAGTGCTCTTACACGCATGCTTCGTCAGTTTCTTACAGACCGCGAGCTTCCGGCGATTTTGGACGCAGCACAGATTCCAGAAGGTCTTCCTAACTCAATTGTACTGCATGCACAAGAGATCATGGCCAGTGGAGGTACACAATTTATTGACCGGACAATGGCAGAACTCGCAATGCAGGCCGAAAACAGTCGTGGACTTGTCGCTGAGTGTGAGCAGCGTCTCAAATTGGAAAAACACGAGGACGATTTGATGCGCGAGCGTGAGGGTACTAGTAGATGGACCCGTGTGCCCTCACACACAGCAAATGCGCTGCATTGGGCCACAGTAGACAAAATGCTCGAGTACCTTGAACAAGGCGCTCAAAGTGATGCGGCACTTGCTGAATCTTACCGTAAGATAAAAAACTCATTAATTGTTTACTGCGGTGGACAACAGGCTTTGCTTCTGTATATTCCTAAACACGCTGAAATATCATTGGGAAAGGGCGAAACTTTAGCAGCAAGGCTTCGGGAATTGCTCGATGAGGTCTCGCTGCTTGAAACTAAACGTGACCGGTTCCGCTCCAGTATTGACCTCAAGTCTCGCAACCATAGTATACTTTCGGTGGTTGTAGATGCATATAAACGGAACCCTACAAGATTTGAGGATGCGAACGGGATGGTGGTTGCTAAAACTTTTGAGCCGGTATACGAAAAGCACATTGCGTTTTTTGATCCGGACCTAAATTATGTCTCGCAACTGAAAGATATGCAACTGAAACTTGAACAGCAGATTGCGGAGACCAACGAAAAATTCCGCCAAGTCCGTGAATTATCTCTTAGCAAGGCACAGGAACAGCGGCTTGTGGTGCTACAATCTTTGGAATCTGACTACGTGAAGTACTTGGAATTGGTGCAGAATATGGCCGAGGCAGCCCGTTTCTATGCATCATTTTTGGACCGTGGTAATGCGGTTCTTGCACAAATCGGCGATTTCCTAAGGAATCGGCGGGAAGAGGCCCGTGAACTCGCTCAAAGTATTAATGCGCAGCGCGATTTCGAGGCCATTGAACAATCGATGTCTCCAACGCAGAATCTTGCAGCACCACGCCTGCAAAAACCAAACCACCTGCTCTGGGATCTTTCTAAGGGCATAAAGTTCTCATAGAGGTTTCTCATGTTGATTGATAATTATAAAATTCGACTATCATGATCAGTGAAAACGCTAGATTACTTTTCTTAAGTGCTCTGTCTTGTTATAGCGAAATAGCAGCCAATTACATCACATACATCCACACATAATCATCACGCGTGCATGAGTATTTACATTAAGAAAAAGTGGCAGCTCTAAAAATTACGCGTGAACCACGCTAATTCACATTTTCAGGGACAAAATACGGCTTTAGAATGGAAAAGCTATGATCAGCGAGTAGATTATAATTGCAAAATGGTCCCGCTGTTGGGAATTGATAGCAAGATATGTTGATATATGATTAGTTTTTTTTTTTTTGTAATTGCAATCAATTTTTACTGATTTTAGTAAGAAGTTTTGTAGCATCATGAATAGATACAATATATTAAATGTCATGCCTAAAGCATCAAATTTATTTCTTTGAAAAGCGTTCCCGGATTTTTCGTATAGGCATAGTCCGCGTGCATGGTGCTGCCTACAGGAACGTCTCAATGCTTCTGCGGAAATAAAGTGACTGCTTGGTTGTGCGCTGCGCATCGCACTCGCCAGATAAGCCTACATGATTCTACGCCATCTCCGGTATCTCAAGAATTTGATGACAACGAAGCCAATGAAGAACGTGGTGACAATAGTAGGAACCACAGGCGTGGGAAAGTCACAGGTATGTTATGTCCCTTTTTTCTTATTTCTTTTTACTCATCTTTTACTTGTGATTTTTGGTGCCAAATTCTCCAGTCGTACCTCACCCGATCTTTCTCATCGCCTTACTAACTAGAATAGTACAGTATTGAACTAGCCAAAGCCATCAATGGAGAAATTATTAACGCAGATTCCATGCAAGTTTACCGCGGTGCACCCATAATCACTAATAAGCACCCGTTAGAGGAACGTGGTGGGGTTGCGCATCATGTTATGGATCATATTCCATGGAATGAAGAATATTTCATTCACCGCTACAGCTCCGAGGCCGTGAGTGCCATTGAAGATATTCACGCACGTGGCAAGACACCAATAATCATTGGTGGAACACACTATTACTTACAGAATCTATTGTTTAGGAATAAGACCATTGGCGAAAAGGAGGAGCCACAAAACCTAATCCCCCTCACCACACAACAGCAAGCAGTGCTTGATGGGCCAGTCGAAGAAATTTTCAAAACACTCGCTCAAGTGGATCCTGTGATTAGCGAAAAATTTCATCCTCAAGATACGCGTAAGCTTCGGCGAGCGTTAGAGATCTACTACACTTCGGGACAACGGCCTAGCGATATGTATCGTGAGCAAAAACTAGACGAACTAGAAGATACGTCTTTGAAATATAACACTCTTCTTTTCTGGCTCTACTGCGACCCTGAAATATTGAAGGAACGACTCGACAAACGCGTGGACAGTATGATGCTAACGGGTGCCTTGGACGAAATCCGCGAGTTGAACGAGTTTTATGAAAAACAATCTCCGCTACCGGACATGACAAAAGGAATCTGGCAGGTTATTGGGTATAAGGAGTTCCGGCCTTGGTTAGAAAGCGGCCAGACAGATTCAAAGTTATTCGATGAGGGTGTAGAAAGAATGAAGATTCGTACACGTCAGTACGCCAAATACCAGGTCAAATGGATCAAAAAGCTTTTGGGAGTCGAGCTTCATAAGGAGGACCGTTTTGGCTTCAAATACGGCGGCAAAATGTACCTTTTAGATGCCACTGATTTGGAACAGTGGGAAACAAAAGTTCGTGCTAGGGGTTTAGAAATTGCAGCTCAATTCATGGAAAAAGGGCCTCTCGGCGTTACCGAAGCCCAGGCTCCAGAGAAGCTCGAGTCAGTTCTCCCTACCCTGGAATTTTTTCTGGAATTCAACAGCAACAAAACGATCAAATCTGCAGATAATTGGAAGCACTTTGAGTGCCCTGTTTGCAAGGATTCCAAGGGCAACGCTCTAGTGGCCGTGGGTGAAGATAACTGGTTAATCCATCAAAAAAGCCGGCGTCATAAGAAACAACTCAGCTACAATGAGAAAAAGCGTAAACACGAGGAAATGATTCTCAAATATAAGAAGGTGAAAGAGGACAAACTGTGAGTTGCTACGTTGTTTCGAAAACAGACCAAGTTGATATGTGCCCGCCTTTGCAAAAACATACCTCCTCTGATATCATCAAATTCTGCAGGGGCCAGTATTTTCTCATTGAACAAAGGAGTCGATAACGGACCCCCATCTTTAATAAAGTCATTTTTTTTGACTGATACATCTGATTAAAGAAAGGGAAAATGGTACTAACCATCACTCTCTTAAAACTATAAGCTCTCAAATAAATCACTCAATTTTTATATATGTCGATTTCAACTTTTTAGCACCGGCATAGAGATAAACTCTTGGTTGAAGAATATGATCAAAAGCGTAAGCCCTAGAGAACGTAATAAAGATAAAATTAATAGCTCAATTTCTTTCTAAAATGCCTACAGACTAAGTCGGGGAGGTACTGATTCATATTTAGTGTGATAAAATGGAATAATGAGTGCAAAATACTTGTTTATGTGTGCCCAAATGGAAATATCAGTCTACGTCATTTGTGAAAATTAATCAAACTTGAGATGATGAAAAGTGAATTTGCCAAGCTTCGTTCCTCATGGCCCAATGGTCAAGGCGTCTGGCTACGAAAGTAACCACTTCTGTTGGAACCAGAAGATTCCAGGTTCGACTCCTGGTGGGGAAGCTTATTTTTTCGACTTTTTTAGGTTCTCGACTCCCTGATTTCGCACGCGGTCGAAATGTTTGGTTCACTAAAGTGCTTAAGATCGGAAAGTATTGACTATTGTCCGTGTTTGTTTCCTTTTTAACACTCGCTTCGAATACCACTATAAAATATTTATAAAAGAAGGAAGTCGATGAAACTCTATAGTCTCTATATTCTCAATAAGGCCGGCGGACTAATCTACCAATACGATCTTAATCCCGGTTTGGCAAAACTCTCTGCAAATGACTATCTAGTTTTGGCAGGAACTTTACATGGAGTACATGCCATTGCAACGAAAATCCGGCCGGCAGATTCTCCTGCAGCGCAGGAAGAGATTTCTGCAGTGAATAGTCTGATTTTAGCCTCTGGAAAGGCAAAATTACCCAACACAAATGTGCTGGGCCTACAGCATGTGGATACTGATCTTTTTGGCTTGTATGTGTTTCAAACTTTGACAGGATTGAAGTTTGTGATCGTCACGAGTCCGAGCAAAAACTCTATACAAGTCACGCAAACAAGGGCCGGTACGGTGGCCACTCAGGGGGAGCTTAGCCGCCAGTTCCAGTCGGTGGGCGCTGTATACAAACAAATCTACCAATACTATTGCGACTACGTGATGAAAAACCCGTTTTATTCCTTGGATATGCCAATAAAGTGTGTCATGTTTGACGTGAAGGTGAAAGGCTTGGCCAACGTACAGATTGGGGCTTGATTCGATTGATTGAAGGGGTGGAGATACTAGTTTTTTTCTTTTTCTTCTTCGATGATAATGAACATTTTTCTTCAAGAGCCCGTTAGTCTTATTTAACTAAAGCACGAGAAGGGCATGCTGAACATGCCCTCTATTCACATGGAACTAGCGAAAAATATGCCACGAGATTAATTCGCTGGAAATGATTAAAAGTGAAGAAAATCGGTGTTGTTTCCAAAACAGGTGGTATCTACAAGGTCAACGAACTTTCTTCTTTCTTGGCTGCATGTAAGATCCATGATTTAAATGGTGACTGAAATCTTTTGATGATAATACTCCCATGCTTGAACTTAAATTCATTGTGGTTTCAATATTTTTCTCCAATTTCTAGCGATTCCTACTTTGTGCCGAGTGTGCAGCCAGGTGTTGTTGCTGCAATAGTGCGATCCAAGGACAAAATTGGTTTTGATAGGAGTCTAAAGAAAGAATCGAATAATAAAAATATATTGTCAAAGGATAAGGAACTTCAGGTTCTTTTTCCCTGAGTCCGAAGCTATTCGTATAATCTACATTAATATATAATTTTTTCGCGAATAGAGCGACTTCATTAAGTATGATTGCACAAGACAGCAGAGTTACCACAACATTTTCCATAATACCCAGCTTTGAAAGGAGTGAGAGTACTTGTAGCTAAAATTTAAAGCATGACTTTTTGTCATAGTCATAATACTTCACAACATTTTTTTGTTTGTGGGGAAGTATAATCTTGTTCAAATTACTGAACTTTGAATTCCACTCGCTAGTTCAGTATAATCTGCGCGGCCCTAAAGATCTCACGATATCTGTGCAGAGCCTCATCACCCAAATTTTCCAACTGGGCCATTATCAGAATTAAAAATGGAATCTGCAAGTGCACCAACACCGGAGCCCAAACCGGCCTTAGAGTCGAGAATCGGCAAAGATTCACCCTTCACTTTCGGCCAACGGCTTCTTACGGACGAAAATAACGTCTTTGATCACAATGCATGGGATCACGTAGAGTGGGGCCAGGAACAGATTGACGAGGCCGAGAAACTTATTGCAAAGCAGTATGAAGAGCCAGTGAAAGACTTTGATAAAAAGCTCTATAACTCAAACCCGGCCAAATACTGGGACATTTTCTATCGCCACAACCGCGAGAATTTTTTCAAGGACCGCAAATGGCTCCAGATCGAGTTCCCGTTTTTATATGAGGCCACGGGCAAGGACTACAACAAACCCGTGACCATCTTGGAGGTGGGATGTGGTGCGGGCAACACGTTCTACCCGATCTTGAACCAGAATCAAAACCCGGATCTTAAGATCTATGGCTGTGATTACCTGAAAGTGGCCGTTGATTTGGTCAAGGGCAACGAAAACTTTGCATCTAATCACGAAAAGGGAATTGCTTACTCGTCAGTATGGGACTTGGCCAATGGCGAAGGCACAATCCCTGAGGATATGGAGCCACATTCCGTGGATGTTGTGATCATGGTATTTGTGTTTTCGGCATTAAGTCCTGAACAGTGGAAAAACGCAATTCAGAACCTCGACAAGGTGCTTAAACCGGGCGGCCGCATTCTTTTCCGGGATTATGGTCGATACGATCTTGCGCAAGTGCGTTTCAAGAAGGGCCGGTTGCTTGACGAGAACTTTTACATTCGTGGAGACGGCACAAGAGTGTATTTTTTCACCGAAGAGGAGTTACGCACGATCTTCTGCACCGAGGGCCCATTCACCGAAACAAACATTGCCACCGACCGCCGCTTGCTTGTGAACCGTAAGAAACAGTTGAAAATGTACCGCATTTGGCTTCAGGCGGTGTTTGAGAAGCCTCTTGCCTAGTTTCTCATCATTGATACCACGTAGAGAAAGTTGTCCATATAACGGAACCGCTTCCAGACTTCCAAAAGCGGCTCTCTCAATAGAATATCGACATTTATGCCATGCACGTAGACAGCCAGGGATTTTCCCCAGCTAAACCCCTGTACTTGGTCTTGCATCACCTCAGCAAGCGTAATACTCATACCGTTTTCGTCTTGTGACCAAACTGGCGCCTGATAGAGTTCCGCAGATCCCGCCACGTATATTTTGAGGGGAATCCGAAGCCTTGTTTGTTTGATAGACAAGCCCAATTTCTGCCGGATATGACTATACACAGCCAAATCATGATGGGTCATGGCTCGACACAATTCCCGTGTGTCATCCTCACTTAGATTCATAACGGCACGCGAGGAGCCGCTGGTCACGTAGCACGATTGTTTGAGTGCATTTAAAAGAATCTGGTTGAGCATTTTCTCGTAGAATACTTGCGATCCGTCAGTGTCAAACGGAATTAAATGGTCTGAAGGATACCGAGTATTTCCATTGGCTACTTTTAAGGAAAGCTTCCAAGACAAATCCTCATTTTCCTTTTTGCCCGGAAGATATAGAAGATCGTATAGAAGCCCTATGGGCAAATTCCATTTGAGAGGCACACTTTCATACTCAAGCCAAATAGGCAGCGTGCACAACACTTTTGATCCAGAAGCAACCAGGAAGAAGTCGGAGATTTGCTGGAAATAACTGGGGAAATAGAGCACTCGTTTTGCTTCAATTATATATTCTGTTTTTCCATATAAAATACGCACAAAGACCAGGCCATTCCATACTTTATCTGTGATTTCGTTCATAGTTGTGGGGAAAAATATCTGGAGAGGGCGCGGTGATATTTTAGGGCCTACATTTTTAGGGCCGGCTCTCTTTAGGGCCGGTGCTTCAGATGAGTAAATGGGCAAAGAGAATAGAGAAAAATAAGCCTAACGATTACACTTTTCAGAAGAATACTTGGAAGAAAAATTACTTATTAATACTATAGTGAAATAAGCTCCAATATAGATGAAAGGAAAAGAAAAGTAACATTGCTGTGACCGCAACATTCAAATCATCTTTCGAAGTGCTTACCAAGCGCGTACTTTATCGCTCGCGCGAGAAGTTTTGGAGATGTGACGGATAATATTTCTGTTGAGACTTTTAGGATACATAGTCATATAAGAATTTAACGATAATCTGTCTACATAAAAATTATTTCCATATACTTTAGAAGCCGACAAAGTAATTCTCTCAATTCTTCAAAAATTTTATTACTCAGAATTACGATAAATCGGTTATAACACTGTTTTATGGCGAAGACGGCAAACACGGCTTTTACTTGCTTGCAGATTTGTCTTCTCTAAACGGAATCTCCTGCACCGCTAGTCTCACGGAAAAAAAAACGCCTTTTTGAACAACCTTATTTTTAGTACAGCGTGCTGGACAAAAACAAAAAGAGAAATCGGCAACAGGTGAGAGAAAAAATGTGAGAAAGAAAAATTATTCAGATTTCAAAATTGGAAATACAAGTAATTCATGTTTAATTTTTTTTCCTCTCCCAATTGACGTGTGTGAGACAGCAACAATTGTTTGCCGTAATTGCCTTGAAAACCATGTGCCACATCCCAATTTAGCCAGCAGCCAGCCAGTCTATGCAATGCGACGCGAGGCCCGCTTGTGCTAGTGAAGGTCCAGATGATTCAGTATTTCCGAAACGGCAATTCCTGCTAAAAATAGGAAATATGGAAATCTTCCACGCATATATACATCGCCTAGATTCCTCTATATTTTGCACCTTTTCCTTTTTTTCTCTCTCTTCCTCTTCTTTTTCCTGCCCATACTTACAATTATTTATTTACCAAGTGGATTTCTTTTTTCCTCAAATGTCGCTCCATCTTCCGAAGCAAAGAAATAGAGCCTCGTTTCGCCTTGCACGGGATGACCTCACTTCCCGAAGGACGTCGGTCAATTTAGACGATTTTGACTTTACTGCTGTGGCACAAACATATGTTCCCCATCAATTTTCAGCAGTGGAAATCCCAGAAATCCCCGTCTATAATCGACAAAAAAACCGCATGGCCCGCTTCTCGCGTGTAGTCAGCATGCCGGAAAATGGGGCCAGTTCGCAGCCAGCCATTTATTTCCAGCCCGAGAATTCAAAATCAGGCGGTGAATTCAAAGAGCTGGGTAATGATTATAGAAACAATAAGAAAGATCTGGGAAATCGTTTAATTCTGGTGGCGAATGAGACTTGGAATCGAAAATCTTTTGGCCTGGAGAAGGATCCCATTGCTGCAGAAAATAGAAATTCGATGTCGCCCCAACGAAAAATACGGTGTTATAGTGAGCGGCCAATTTCCCATAATAATAGCAAGAAACCTGAACTTTCATTTGAGAATCCCGAGTTTTTATTGAACACAACAAGAAATCCTAAAGAACACTTGTTGCTGAAAAAACAAGCCGAATTCCCCAGCTTTAAGCCCCAATTAACCGGACAAATCACTACGATTTCGCAATCTTCAACTGAACCAAAAAGCCACCACAGACAGAAATCCAGTCAAACTAGCCTTAGAAGCCCAATTGATTCTGCTTCTAGCCATTATTCGGCACCCGATAGTCAGTTTTCAGTAAACACATGTGCGTCTTCCGAAACTGCCATACTGTCTGTGGAAATATGCGATCCATTGGATATCATCTCGTATTATGCGACAGAGAGAAATAATGAGGAGAAAGAAACACCTCCAAAACCACCAAAACATCTGCGCAGGGTTGTAAGTGAAATGACCCGTCCTTCCGGTCGCCCCATTGATTTTTGCCTTGATATGGGAGCTGAGTATGAAAAGTCCAGGTTCATGATACCAGTAGAAAACCAGGTGGCGAAAACTGCCTCAAAAAGCCCCAAAAATTGCATATTTGTGAAGACAAGAGATTCTAGACTTCCTTACAAAGAAGAAGTCCCTTCACAAAGAAAGAGCGGCCGGCGATCAATATCCAGCAGGGAGCTTATATCTGCATTCAAGAAAGGGTTGAACATTGATAGTGGAAAATAGTTTTTTTTTTCTAGGTTATTAATTCATTTGCATTCGTTATTTTTTTCTATTTCATTCATTCATACCTTAAAGCCTGACAACCAAGTCGTCAGCCTTATACAATTGCAAGAGCTCAGAAATGCCATATTTTTCTGCTATTGTATCGTTGATAAAACGTCCTCCCAAAAAGTGGATTTTTCCTTCCTTTTGGAACTTTTCTGCACATGGTTTCGGGGCAGTAAGGCTCACCAACATCGACGCATTGATATCAAGATCTATGGGACCCTCATCCACGTCCCAACCAGAGGGAATATCCACGGAAACAATTGGGGCCAAATTAGCAGAGTTATTCGCAAGATAAGAAATCAATTCGTCAAAAGGGGCTCTGATGGGCGGTTTAAACGAAAACCCAAATAACGAGTCAATGATCACTTTTGTGGATCCGCTTTCAAGTAACTTTTTCAACAGGTCTAAGTCATTTATTTGGCGCACACCCATGTCATCTAGCTGCTTTGTGAGCCGCAAATAGAGATCTTTCTGGGGCCGTTTTGGGTAAAAAACGACGGGTTCATAGTAGTTCCAGGCCTTAAGATGACGTGCACACACCAATCCGTCACCTCCGTTATTCCCAGGACCCACAAGCACCAAAGCGGTGGCCTTTTGATTTGAGTTCTGTGGCGGATATTGTTTGTATACCGCCTTTGCTACAGCAAGTCCGGCCAATTCCATTAACTGATCAATTGAGAATGAGCCACTGGACATGAGCTCGGCATCTAGTGCGGCGGCAGCTTTCGCAGAAAGCGTCTTGAACATGAAGGCTAAAATACTAATAGCTGTAGAAAAAAAATCTCGAAAATCAGGCAAGATGGAGTATTTTTGTGGATTTTTGATTCGTCGAAAGATGGTATTATTGCACTGTGCGGTCTAGGCAGTTAGCGCAAGACGTGCCTTGCTCTGGAAGGCGGGGGCATGCATGCTTGCGGCGAGTGCTGCGCTGCTCTCTATGCAGGCACATCCGTGTTAGGCGACGTGCGTGCCTGGGTCAAACTTTTCCGGGAAATCACTCACACGAGAAACAAGTATGATAATTGACAAAAAGAAGTAACGTAAAACACTGGGTATGGTTTTTCCAGAGCTTTTCAGAACTTGGAAAGTGTGAATATGTATTTTGAAATAATTCCGAACACTTTTGGACCAGTATAAATGCGTTCTTACTTAGAATGCCTTGTGCATCAAAAAAGAGTTATACTGTATGAGACGTGAGTTTGAATGTAGAAGTCAACCCAGGCTTCAAATTCCAATTTTCTTTCTTTACATTGTTTGATCTAAGATAGTCGGATGACCTTCAACGAGGAACCTCCTGAAGAATATCACCCGCCATAGACAAAAGGTCGTTACTAGACCAAAACTATGGTATTGTATGTAATTTATTCATGTCATCTGAGCAAGGAATCAAATAACTTTTGCGATTCTAGCAATTTCTAACGATGTATTTTTTTTTTCTCTCGAATGCATGTGACTTTTTTTCTCTTGAATGCATATAACATCCAAACCGGGACAAAAAAAAGCGATTTGTTGCTTTCGCTCCTGAGCCCGCACACGAGGATTATCCGAGTCGCGCGGCCTCGAGAGATAAGCGAAAGCTCAAGCAACCTAGGAATATTTAAAGAGTTTGAATTCCGCGTCTTTCGCTCATCAGAAGTTTTATAGGGCGTGATCTAGAACTTTTTAAAACCAGGCAGCTTCTTCCTACCAATTTATTTATTTATCATTTTTGTTCGACTCGAGATATCTATAAAAGAGTCCATATCATTCGATCATCCGGTTATTGATCAATCACAGCCCTGCCAAAGAAGACGAGAAAAAAGAAACGAGTTGCCTTGTGGAATCCAAACCAATACTACTAAGAGGCATATTCCAAAGAAAAAAACAAATACAAGAGATTAACCGCTTTGACGAGAGTGGGTCCAAGATATAAAAGAAAAAAAAAAGTTTAAATTTCTTTACATTAGTATTAATTTGGCAACGGATGGTGCCCATTTTGTTAGCATTTATCCTCTTTCTTTTTGCCCACTGGTGTGTGCTCATAGTAATTTAGGATTTACGCCAATGCTACGATCTATATATAGCGATAATATAAGAAAAGACACGTTTTTGTTTGAAACGAAATTCCAGTAGATTATTCCAGAGAGCCAGATACTTGTGGCACCATTTTCTATCATACTTGCCTCTAAATTCTTGACAATTTCAAATTTCTCTTTCAAAAAAGAAAGGAGATACTAAACCCTACCCAATTCGCCTGGTGACATAAATCAGTACCAAGTAGCCACGAAAAAGCCAGGTGGTGCGCGCGCGCTTCAGTAATAATAACCCAGATCTCGAAATTCGTGGGCATCATAAAACCTTGGTATTCACACACCTGAACCTGATTTTTGGATAAGGCGTCATAAAGAGGGAAATAAAAATCCTTTTGGGAAAAACATGTGATTTTTTAAAGAAAAATTCCAAACATTCAAGCCTGAAGCTCCTGTTTATTCACCGCATGGACCCAGATCTCAAACCTTTGATCCTGTATACAACCACAAACTCTATCGAAACACGAGGCCCACGTCTTTTCCAATCTTCAGATTTCACCTCGAACTATTCTTCACAAGAAAGAAAACAAACAAGAATCAATCTTCCCAAAAAAAAAAAGGAAAAAAAAAGTCAAGGAAATTTCGGAAAATTTCTAAAAACAAGAAACATTCCAATCGTATAATGGACACCAGTTACAGCCAGCATGCGGGTAGCGGAAGCTCGCCCATGATCAACTATAGAAAAGATGCCAAAAAAGCGGTCAAGTTCACGTTTATGGTTGCTGGAGAACTGGGCACTGGAAAAACGACTTTTCTCAACTGTTTGCTTGATCGTAAGATTATGGCCCACGCATACGAGGGCGTGCCGCTGGGAGACACAAAAACATTACTGTTTACCCTGGCACATGCAGTAGCATTACCCAACACAACACTTTTGAAACGGAACAAATTCAATGCTGCCGCTGCAGGAGATGAGCCTGGAATTGCATTGACGGAAACCAATGTGGAGATCTTGGATGACGACAATTTGCGGTTGAATTTGAACATCATTGACACCCCTGGGTTTGGCGATAATTTGAACAACGAGTTGTGTTTCCACGAGATCGAAGATTACTTGAAACAACAATTCGACAGCGTATTGGCGGAGGAAAC
>JAJMCO010000217.1:0-20949 GCA_030573015.1 Metschnikowia peoriensis | reverse complement strand
ACGATAAGCCTGCTGCAATAGCTGCACCCAACGCGGTACATTCAGCCACAACGGCCCGTTTCACAGTCACACATGGTCCCAAGATGTCAGCTTGGATTCGAAGAATCTCATCGGCTTTTGACATTCCTCCATCAACAGCAAGCGTGGAAAGTGGCCGGTCCTCATGCTGGCTGGTCAAAGCCTCTTCCAAGAAATCCTTGGAGCCACCTGCATCCTCGGCCATGGCCCGCAAAATGGCCCGCACTTGGAAACAAACACCTTCCAAAGCGGCACGCGCAATATGTGAGGATGAAGTGTATTGGGTCATACCGAAAATGGTTCCACGGGCACCTCTATCCCAGTATGGGGCGTAGAGACCTGAAAATGCTGGAATAAATAAAACACCACCGGAATTGTCCACTTGCGAAGCCAAAGGCCCAATATCCTTGGCATCAGCAATAAGTTTCAAGTTATCGCGCAACCACTGGATGATGGAACCGGCCACAGCAATGGAACCCTCCAAGGCAAAGTGAGGAGCGCCATCCTCGCCTTCAAGCGTGGGGAACCAGTACCCCAAAGTGGTTAATGTACCGTTTTGCGAAATCAACTTGTTTTTACCCGTGTTGTACAATAAGAAACAGCCGGTACCATAAGTACATTTTGCAGAGCCGGATTTGACGGCCAATTGACCCACGAGCGACGCAGACTGGTCACCCAAGCATCCGCAGATCGGCACATTATTGATGGTTTTAAGAATATCGTAGGCTTCCTGTGTGATACGATTGTGGAATCCCAAATTGGAAAGGTTAGGTGCGGCAAATGAGCCATAAAATTCCGACAGCGACACGATTTTGGGCAATTGGATCCGGTCACGGTCAATCCCCCAGTACTCCAAAAGTTCATCGTCGTAGTCACGTGTGTCGAGGTCCATAAATGCTGTGCGTGAGGCATTAGTCACATCTGTAACATAGGTGTGCTCTTTGGTTAAGTGATAGATGAGCCAGGTATCCACAGTTCCAAACATCAAGTTCTCGCCCTTTTCATACTCTTCACGAATGACATCGTCGTTATCCAAAAGCCAACGCAATTTGGCTGCAGAAAAGTAGGTGGAAAGTGGCAATCCGGTTTTTTCACGCATGGCGTCCTTGGTTTCCTGATCCGTCATGTTTTCCAAGTGCTGCACGATTTCCGCGGTTCTGGTATCGGTCCAGGTGATACCGTTACTTAATGGACGGCCGGTTTTCTTGTGCCAGACAATAGTAGTTTCACGCATATTGGCAATACCAATACATTTCACCCGGTACTTGATTTTGAGTTCCGGGTTTTGGTTGATCTTACGCAATGTGATCAAACACGCCACAAGACATTGTACGGCATTGGCCAAAATATGCACCGGCATACACTCGACCCATCCAGGTTGAGGAAACCGTAAAGTGGGGCCCACAGATGCCGAGTTATTCTCAATCTCGACATTATCGCCGGTGGAAATGGCAATACCTTCGGCCGTGAAGATTGGTTCATTATGTCTTGCAAGCGAACTTCTGCGCCGAAACTGGTCTTTGTTCAGCGACTCAGCAGGTGCTTCTGAGGCCGAAGTCGAATATTCAATTTGGTGTTTGGCCACCTCCGTTCCGTTTTTTGAAAAAAGAATGCACCGTGCAGATGTGGTTCCGATATCAATGGAAGCCACAACGGGTACCAGGGGTGCGGTGGACGAACGACGAGGCATACTGGATTTAGTTGAAAGTTAAATTAGAAAACAGCAAAAAGCAAATAGCAAAAAGTAAGAAAGTATAATTGTGTGGTGGTAATTAAGGGGGCAGCGTATTTTTCTTCGCAGAGCAAGAAGATAAGTCCGGCTGAATAAATAAGCGTTGATAGCAAAAGATGTAAGATTTAAACTGGGAATAGATTAAACAAAGTAATAAAAAAAAAAAGCAACAGTTTCAAAAGAAGCAAAAGAAGAAAAAGGCAAGTACTTCACTTCCGGGAGGGAAATCGAGCATCTCTAGAATTGCTGGGCGAATAGAGTGATTTAAGTATGCACCGGTCGTTCGGTCGGACCGAGCTTGCTGCAGATGCTGCGCGGCCAAAAGTATTGAACAATGCAAAGTTCAAGGCGGGGGGACTTCGTGAATGCGCACTCAATAGGCGAAAAATACCTGCAAGCAAACACCCATCGCCCGGCGTGCGTGGCTTATCTGGTTTCTTCAATTTATGTCGTGACGCTTGCTCGAAGAATAGCAAGGCTATTAAAATAAGAGCCAGTTGTTAAGAAAAAAATACATAAGGGGAAAATAGGTGTATTGTTTTGAGTTCTAAAATTAGGAATACTCAAGTGAAAAGTTCATCTCGTGGAGTTCCGGATTCCGGGGCAGCCTAGCGCGCCTTCCAAACCTGGGGCGCCAGAAAAGAGTGGGGGAGCAAAGCCGTGTGGTCTGGGGCCCAAAAAAAAAAAAGATAAAAGATAAAACAAAAAGACGGCCGTTTTTGAACTCGAATTTTAAGGCAAAGATTATTTATCATACTAGATTGTACTATTTTACAATTGAACTTCCTACAAAATTTTTTAAAAATGTGTTTTCCACTTAAGAAATCAGTAAAAGTAGTAGGATACGTATCACGGTGCTGGGCAGTGCTGGTCACTATTTTTGCAATGAAAAGCTTTTTTTTTTGTTCTCGGCGCGTTTTGAGCCCGGGCCGTTTTTCAAACACCGTGAGCGGACATGTGGGGAAAGAGGGGGTGGACTTTTGATCCATCTGGTTCATGTCAAAAAAAAAAAAAAAAAAAAAGAAATAGAGCAAAAAATTGCAGCCCAAAGTCTCGAATTAAGAATGATTTCACCGCACACCTCTTACGATTTTACCTACAATTATTCGCAATGACATACAGCATCTATATTTCTAGTGAGCTCTATATAACAATTGTTTGCCCGAAATAGATATAAGGATAACTTGCGATGATCCATCCCATTTTTTTTTCTTTTCCTTTTGTTTAGCGTTTCATGGTTCTTGATTTATTCATACCATTCTTTTGGATGTTTATATACAGTGTAAGCTTCATAATCATGTAAAGATCATAAGGTAAACGCTTGGCTTTCTTCGCATCCTCCTTTACCATTGCCCGAAAACTAGAGTCTGCTAACATAACATCCAATTTTGGCGTATTCTGGGGTGAATTCAGCCACCCATTCCAAGTTGCAGTTGTATCAAGACCAGTTACTACCGTCAAATAACGCTGTCCCCGTCATTTCAATTTGGTATAACTCTTCGTACGTTAGGTCTACACCTTTCAGATATTTCACTAGAATTTCATCTGTAAAACTGTCTGCAGGGTATAAGACTTTCTGGTTTCCTCTACCCAAAAGGCACTAGTTGTTGATCAATGTGGGCATGGAGTATCTATGTGTGTAGAGCTCTGGAAATTAGATTAAAACTTCATCAAAAAGTTTTATATTTTTACATTTTTTTCATTCTCTCCTGAGAAAGCAGAACTTTGTGACTAAAGTTATTGCTCAAAAGAAGCAGGAAAAAGAAAAACAAGAAAAAAATATGATGAAGTAATACAAAAAGAAAAAAAAAAACGATGCGGTTTAAATTCTAATTCAATTAATTTTGTTTTAACAATTTTGCGCTGCACGCGTTCCATCAGACGCGTCACATGCCAAATAATATTTTACCCAGCGCGGAATTATGAGTAATCTTTCTTATTTTAGGCTTAATGTGAAATAGACTTGTTCAGTTTTGAAGAACGGTACGCATGATTTTGGTAATTTCATTAAAGAAGTTATAGGCCTGTTCTCTTTTCTACACAATAAGAGACAGTTATCGATGTCATGATAATTGCAAGTAACTCTCTCCCACTCACTTTGATAACCAGTATTATAGAACCACGGCGATCCTTATACCCAAACTCAATGTGAGTATACTTAAGTTTTTGGTCATAATCGCTCATTCAAGTGCGTGTGGTCAAGTACTTGTGGTAATTCACACGTCTTTGTCTTCATTCAGCGGGCAACTTCCCGTCATCAAAGTCACATTAAACCATTTACTCGTCTAGGTTAATTCTTAAAATTTAGTATGCTTACAAATCGATGCTATTGTATAAATAAATATTCTACCGCGTCAGGAAAGAGTCCTGCCTATTTAATACTGAATAATTTTCTCTAAATATGTGTTGTGCCTCCTCACAACTGTTCGCCATCGGCAAACTCACGACCTTTCACAAACTCCAAGTTTTCTCCAGCATAACTGGTAAGAGCAGACACTTCCACCGAAGCTCCTTCAGCCACAATACCACCATTTTGCTTGACCCATTTTGTTCCCAAATCCAAGTAATGTTTCTTACAGGTGTTAGGGTTATCGTTAGCAGCAGCATTGGAGTTTTTAAGCGGGCTGAATTCCTCGGCACGCTCAACTTCCAAACATCCAAATTTGGCCAAGTCCACTGACGAGAAAACATCGAAAATAAATTGCTCGAGTTTAATTCCATTGGGCTCAGTGGGCTTAACATACTCACCAGTCTCTATGTTATAACAGGGGATCTTTTTCTTGGCAATGTGGAAGGGGAGATATTCCTGTGATGAGGTCCATTTATCAAGCATTGATTCGAGCAAGTCCACGGAATAATAGTGGTTGACGATATTGGCTGCGCGAAGATACAATTTGGAAGGGTCTTCTGGATCGGTTTTTTTGGCCAAATCTTGCGAGATTTCACTATACTCAATGACACATGGTTTTTGTGCATTCTTGTCAAGCACAATGAGCCCGACAGACTCGTAGGCATCTCTTTTACGCACGGCTTTCGTGGCCAAGTCAAACTTGCGGTCAATGGCAAAACCCAAAAATACAGGGTCTGCCACTTTAACAAGACAATTGTCCACGCAGTACATGTGCACGTGCTTAATGCCCTTTGCCTTCATATCAGCCAAAATACCGGCTTTTTGGATCGCCTTATACAAGCCACCATTTCCATCGGGAGACTCGCAGATCGAAGAAGGAGACTCCAACAAGATCTTGTTACCTTCAGCATTGAAACACGGTAAAGTTCCCTGGTTGAAGAACGTTACCTGGCTTTCGTTCAACCCGAAATAAGCGTTTTTCTTGAAAAAGCCCTCCGTGGCCTCTCTAGTAGGACCTGAGGTCATGATGTACCATTGAACCACCGCTGAATCCGACGCCAAGGCCTGAATTTTACGGATTTTTTCTGCCTGGACTTGGAAAAGCGATTTCTTCGACGGCAAGCCCACATCGAAACAACCCTTTGGGTCACTGGATCCCAACCGCGTACCTTGGCCACCTGCCAAAAGTAAAACCGCAACCTCGTTTTTCGCAATAGCCTCAAGTCCAAGTGATTCCCACGTTTTGAATTCGGCTGCGTCATGGTCCAAAACCGAGCCAGTGGATGAGGGCGGGAGCTGGGCATATTCACGTGCTGCAGCAGCTGCGGCCGAATGGCGAATGGCTTCTTCCACGGTATCCACAAGACGTTCTGGATTATCGATTTTCGTAAGTTGCAGGTGGAAATTTGCCTGTTCCAGCCCCGACAAGGCGTCGTAGGCCTGGGCCAAATGGTGCTGATTTGCGCGAATGAAGGCTTCCATGATTTCTATATATAAAGCAATGATCTCAAATCAATAATAAAGAATATCAAGATGACAGAGAAATTAGCGACAGAGATAGAGAGAGAGAGATATAGTCCGAATTCTATGGCGGATCAACTCGTGGACTGCGTTCTTCGCTAGAGATGTATTTGCTTAACAGAGCACACGCCGCAGCAGAAAAGAAACCTCGATCAGAATTTAAACGGATTGGGATAAATTCATGCAGGCATGGGCGTTGTGCATGCGTCTTCGCGACAGGTTCGTCGGGCTTTTTTTGTGTGCTATTAATACACGTATAAGAATATAGGCATAAGGGGCGCCAAAAATAGTTCCAAAAATAGACTATTATTAGAGTTTGCAAGGGGGACGTTTTTTTTTTTTTTATCTGGAAAAATGTCGGCACAGTGTGAAAGACTTACATATTATATAGCCTTATTTAAAATGGAATACTATTTTTACCCCTCACCCGTCAAGGCGGGTCACGTGAAGCAAACTCAAAGCTGTAGTATTGTTTTCGCCCAGTTGGGTAATCGCCGGTGCCACGCAACCCGCAACGGTTTCTATTTTCATTATTATCATTCTTCATTCAGTTTTTAAATTCTTCACGACCTTGAAAATTAATTCCACCATAGCTCATTAAATGTAACCTGATTTTAGATGTTTGGTTGCTGCGCAAAACTCATAATAGATTTACTACCGTAAGTGTAGCTTGCGAGAAAACAGTTACGCTTAATACTAAATGATCTCAATCTCTCAACGCATTTCCTACAAAAAAAAAAAACAGAAAAAAAGAAAAAAAAAAAAAAAAGGAAAAAAAAGAACTTGAGACTTTGTGCCGTAAAATATTTTAAAACTGGCCTTATTATTAAGTAAAATTCGGGATACGTTTATCTTTCAGTGAAAGCTCATGAAGAACCGCACAAAATGGGTTCTAGGCTAGCCTTTCGACGCCGGATTTAGTCGACGTCTTTACTTGAAAAATTAATCATAGAAGACTTGCTATTTCTCCACTAATTTTTACAAGGAAGACAACGAGATAGAGAGAAACGAGTCCTGTACTTGTAGGTCATCTTCCATAATGCTATTGATCTTTTTACCACCGACAAGGTGTGCAAAAATTTCCTGTGAAAAGAAGTTAGAGATTGTCTAAGATGCTCAAAATAACAATATGCCTACAATGCTAGATCGGCTTTTAATTAAACGTGTATCAGTTGTTATACAAACAAATAGAATAAAGAGGGAGAAAAAAAACTAAGAACACTCAGGAAATTAAACCAAAATGGCCAAAACACCGGCAACGGCACACACGATTGCCATGGCAGGGGTGACACTAGAAGCACCAGACTTCTTTCCGGAAGAAGAGCCGGAAGAAGAAGAACCAGAAGTGGAGGAACCAGAAGTAGCGCTAGCGCCGGAAGTCTTGGAGCTGGCACCTGATTTGGCAGTCGACAGAGAGGCCAAGGTGGTGGATGGCGAAGAACAGTTGTAGTTGTGGCCCTTGATCTTGTTGTTGCTGTGCAACTTGTTGAAAGCCAGACAAGAGAAGTTGGAGGAGGAGGAAAAGATGCTGAAATCACCGTCAACCTCGTTCAAGCTGGGCAAAGTGAAGTTACCAAAGTCACCTCTCATGTTGACTGCACCTTTGACGGTTTTCAAGCTACCGAGCTCGAGCTCCAGCAAGTAAGTGTTGTTGAAAACGTGGAATTCACCGTCAATCTCGGTCAAGTTGTTCAAGTTCAACGATTCCAAGTTATCGTTGGCGAAAAGCTGCAAAGAGGCACCAACATTGCTCAAGGAGTCGAAGGAAACAGAGTCGAAGGAGTTGTAGGCCACCACAAACGAGCCGTTCACGTATTGCAAGCTGGAAATATCGAGATCACCAATATCTTGAAGAGTCAAGTTGGCAGCCCATTGCAAGTTGTCCAATTTGACAGTAGCATTGTCACTGTTAAACGACAAGGTCAAGCCTTGAGTGACGGCCTCCAATCCGGACAAGTCGATACGGGTGATGTTTTTGTTGTTGTTGACATTGAGCACGTCGATTTCAGAAAACTTCAAGAGTCTGTCAATCGAGGAAAGAGCAGTGTCAGATAATGTGAGCGACGACACATTGGCCAAGCCCAGGCCCAAGTTAAGCGAGGCAAGCGAGGGCAAAGACACAAACAGCAAGGAGTTGGCCAGTGTCAAGGCAGAAAATTGGACGTTGTGCAATTGAGTCAATGCAGAAAATCCCAACAGGCCAGTCACATTGGCCACATTTCCCAAATTGATATCAGTGATCGACGACGAGTTGAAGAACTCCAAGTCGGCATCCACAGCTTTAACCTGGCTCAAATCCACAGAGGCAAGCTGGTCACCAGTGATGGTGATTTGACCGCTCAAAGTTGGGCAAGAATTAAGATTGGATACCGCTGAAGCAGCGGAAATAGTGGTGGAGAAAGAACAAGAGGCCGAGGCTGAAGCCGAGCTGGCAGCAGCAGCAAGCGAAGCCAATAACGAAAAAACGACGGGACTCAACATAGCACTATTTTATTAAGAAAAGGTTTGCTTGTGATGAGAGGAATAGAAAAGAGAGTGGGCCGAAGGTATGTTTTTTTTTTTTTCTAGTTGTTTGAAATTACCGGCGACAGTTTGCAGGCATTTGCATCCGGCCGCGTTTTGGATATATTGGCTGCGAGCGCGACTTGCTGCAAGGTGGTGCTACAGTGCATGCAGTGCGTCTTTTTTTTTTTTTGTTGTTGTTATTGTTGCTGTCTATGCCGTGTTGTTGTTTACTGAATCTGAAAATATCACACGTATTTATACATCAGAAAACAACACTCCTGAGAGCATGAGGTCACTTTATGACATTCTTTTTTAAGAAAAGTGAGTAAGCTTGATTTTCTCATTGTTCTTTAATCTCTTCTTATTTAACTTTACAGTAATTGTTCCTGTTCCTGTTTCTTTTTTTTTTTTTTTTTTTTTTTTTTTTTTTTTTTTTTCGCCGCTTGTGGGGGCGATGCGGGAAACAGCGCGGCATGGAACGTCTAGACTACGTGAGCAATGAGGAACAACAAAGCGCACAATTTGAGAAAAGAGAGAATGGGAATGAGCGATTTTTTTCTTTGTCAATAAAGGAGGCGCATGCTTCTGTACAGTAGTTTAAGGAAGCAATATACGTAAAATTATCACGGGTGAAATGAAAAATTTGCCTGCTTATTTCAAAGAGCTAAGCTCCAGAGAGTTTGCCTTTTTCCTAGAATTCTTCTGACCACATTACTGAACGCGACGGCCAAGGGTTCATAATTTTGCGCTTAAACGCGCGACGGCCCTTGTCCCTACAGGCACGTGTTGAAATGACCCGAGCAAACGTGTCGAAATTTGGTGCTGCCTTCATTTCTGGCAAATAGCTTGGTTATATTTTATATGTTGGTACTAAGAGACTAATCATCAATTATGAAAAAAAAAAAAAAAAAGATAAAATAGAAAAAAAGTAAAATGTCAGTTGCACTAAAATAATCTTAGAAATGTCCAATTTCTTTTGCTTGTCTGTGTTCCCTGGTTTCATGAAGCCCGGATCGTGCCAATAGTGTTTCATGAGATAATATGTCAACCAACAATCATGCACAAACAAGTGGCTTTGATTGCGCAGGACCTAAATACTGCCACGACTTACATCTCGGTTTTTTGTTTTGAATCTAAATGCTTCTTGGCGTTCATGTGAAGAAACTGTCATTTTCGAGAATCTCATCCATGGACTGACGTGACATGAGAATAATAAGGTAAAAGCAGTTCGTTCTACACAAAATCAAACTTTAAAAGCAAATCGAAGTATATTTGGAAATCTTTAAATCATGTTTGTTGACTGGGCAATGGCGCTTCAATTGGAAATTTGAACGTCTATTTATGCCCCTCTCGGAATTTTTATTTTATTATGTATTTCGCAGCCACACGAAGGTATGCCTTCACATCAATGAGGAGACCAGAATAAGGTCCAAGATATTTCAGTACATCTAATATATTGAGCTTTCCACCTTTGACTTATCTTTTTGAAACAATTTTCAATATAACTCGATCAAATTTCAGGTGGAATCGAAGGCTTAAGACATCATATACCACGTAGTCCTAATCAAATAAGTAGCAAGGGAATGAATCATAAAGGGGAAAATTCAAATGAGGAAGGAATTCACCTTTCACTAAGATTATCTCCTATAAATAGCGAAAGAAATTCTGATGATGTTCCTGGAAAAGACTTCTGAAATAGATTTGGCAGCGAATGAGTGTCGATAAAAATGCTGAGCCTCTTTCCAGATCAGTATAGACGATATAATCAGCCCTGCCAATCTCTTTCAAAACCCTTTAAGGCTAACTATTGTCCATGGATTTATATAAATATGCTTCCCAATACCTCCTCCCCCTCCTCTCTTCAACAAAGATTATTTTATCGTTGAAATCACTACCAATTCGCTATGCAAGTAGGTCTTACACGCCCTTTTATTCTTCTCCTCATAGCGCTTATTTTCTGCCAGGCTGAAGCGAGCCCAGTCGAAGATCCCGCGAGGTTTGTTGAAGAAAAGTTTCATTCCAAGATGAGCAAGTGCAAAACTTTCAACTGTACCTCGGGAAGCCCTTTTAATATGGGCGAACTAATGTTGGAGTCCTTTCATAAAACTTTACGATCATTCGTGCAACATCCGTGTAGCGAAAGCCCCGAATTGTCTTTTCGTCAACCTATTTTTCGGGCTTCAGATTTTGAATTTCTGGTTCTGGTTAACAAATGAATTGTTTCAAATCGAGAATATGCTCTCCAAATATTCTTGTTGTGAGGGGTTTTCTTCGCGTCAGCTAAGTTTTGCCAAATACATGTTTGGTGTCATGAAGGAGGCCGCTAAATTTATGAGGATGTGCAACTTACAGGATAGTCACGCTGATCGATTACTCTTTCAGTTGGTTCAGCTTAATATACAAGTTTTGAGCTTGTATAATTCAAGCGGCGACCCCGATTATCGCAACAAACTTTACGCAATTGCTATAATTTCCATGAGTAGCGTCCTACAGAGCTTAGAAGAAAAGTTCAAGGCTTTAACTAAGGTCCCATCCCATAAAAGGTTGATATTTCGAGGTCAATCTTCAAGAGCCAACATGACTCTTGAAATTTTAGCGAGGCATAATTCCACTCGAGAGTAAAATTTGTTTATACCGATCATTGATTGTGTCAACCTGATTCCATTTTATGAGTTGAGTTCATTTCCACACCAGCGACAATAAATTGAGTATTGAGGCTGGGGACATTACTTAACTTGTTGGATTTTTTTCATTCCGGGTCATTTCATTCATTAAATATAAATCACATAAAATGTCTCATTTGAAAAATGTATTGTCACACAGCGTTTGCTTCAGTCAGACCAAGAAAAGAAAAATATGAGACGGCTCATAATTCTAAAAGCCCTAATATTTTTTTGGAATTCTCTTGCGTATAGTGAAGATACAAAAAGAATAGATGAATCAGCTTCAAAAGAATTTGTTGATCTTCAGATCTTTCGAGAAAACCGCGATAAAGTATTACCTCAAGAAATTGTTATTCAAATCGCGGGAGCCTGTTTGATAAATTTCAACACTGAGTTGAAGTCTTTCATACATGATTCAAAATTTGATCATACAAGATTTGCGGAGACAACTAGCCTTCTCGAAGGAAAATTACTGTTGATCGAATCATTAGTTTCCGGAATATGTCCTCCCGATCTTACACTATTAAACCAGCTACAATTTGCAAAGCACATGTTCACATTCATGATAAATGCCACGAGCTTGTTGAGTGTTCTTTGTCTCCTGAACAACACTGCTGAGAGCTTAGTATACAAGTTGATTCAATTTTATGTGCGGTTCTTGGCATTGTGCGATTCTCATGGTGTTCCAGATCCCCTGATCAAAAAATTCACTTTTAAAGTAGCCAAGTTCACATATACGTTGAAAGCTTGGGAAAATATGTATAAGAAATTGAGCAGTGTATCCATCAACACTAGGGAAATACTTGATGATCATTTTTTTCGGGCCCATAAAGCACTTGAGAGTTTGGCAGGATATTAAAGAATTGTTCTTCAAAACAGCTAGCTACTGTCACAGAAAACTTATTTAATTTTTCCACAGCCGGGTGTAAGAGGGGTGAAAGTATATTATTTACACAATAAAATTCTATGATCATGTTCCACTGCAAATTTTCTAAGAATTTTTCTTTCCAGAGATACAAAACTAGTGGAATCACAAGCAGTTACGATGTTTCAGTACACTGGTATAAATTAAGTCAGACAAGGTGTAGATCGCGCTAATCAGATATTCTAAAATTACTCAATGGCACAATCTGTATGAGTTTATTTGATGTTCTATCAGAGCCATCGAATCTAGCTTGAACGTTTGATTTATTATGTGTATATTTTTTTTTCCTTTCAACAGATAACAAAGCATGAAGTGAAATTTGACTGAGTAACTGCAGGTCAAACTTTGTATTGAACGAGCGGATTTCAGTTTTGATTCGATCGAAATTTCTCAGCCTATTGAATTCTCCTCAAAACATTGCTCACGATATCTTTCATCTAGTGTTGGAAACCACAATCTTTTATCTCAGATCTTGATCTCAACTTTTACCATGAGGATAAGCTTTGTTTTACTCGAGACAGCCTTTGTTTCAACCCTAATAATAGTAGCAATTTCGGTCGACTATTTGCCCGAAGATGGCAATACGAGCATAAGCAAGGGGTCAGGTAGCAACATACGGAACAGAAAAAGAGAATCAATCAATTCAAACCCATTTTTTGAAGAGCGAGATATCAGTGTTTGGAAAGAAGCTCAAGCGGCCCGTAAT
Source organism: Metschnikowia peoriensis (assembly GCA_030573015.1). NCBI lineage: Eukaryota > Fungi > Ascomycota > Pichiomycetes > Serinales > Metschnikowiaceae > Metschnikowia > Metschnikowia peoriensis. The sequence continues at coordinate 8,529 of JAJMCO010000217.1, read as the reverse complement.
CTTATGAAAGAGTTTGTTCAGGACTTAAAACTGTTTGTCAATACAACCAATTTCAATGCTGAAGAGTTTAGTGCTCAGGTTGAAGATTTGCGGTCTAGACTATTTAATATCACGGCCTCAGTTGAAGAAGTTTCTCTTTGTAAGGGGCTTTCTACAGAGCTCAAGAAGACGAGGGATTCGTTTGAAGTCATGGAAAATGTCGCTCAGAGTTTGAATGGCTATAAGGCTCTCGGAATAGAGGTTATCGTTATGTTTCCCAAAACTTATAACGCGACTGTAGATCAAAGTCAATAAGTATCATTCTTCTTCTACTTCTATGAAAAAAATTGCTGTACTTTTTCAATGAATTAGTTTTAATGTCTGAGTGGTTCTTAATACCCTGGTAAATGTTGAAAGCGCACGAGTCTTTTGATGAAACGTTCCGTCTTCCATAACTTATACCCAGTTAGCAGGCGAATTTCAGAAAGAGAAAAAAAAAACAAAAAAACAAATTCCGGCTCGAATTAACATATCCTCATCTTTCATAACGATGTCTAGCCTTTTAAAAAACAAAGAAGAAAGAGAAGAAGTGCATGTTTATGTAAAATCTCTGCCAAGGGTCCTGCACTTTCAACGAGAATGCACGTGAGGCCACAATTGATTTTAATTCGCGTCTACTGGATCTCTAAATTTTGACGTGCTAAGCGCGAGAGCCAGCTTCGAAAACCAGAATAAGAAAACGTTGAAGGTTTACTTTTCCGGAAATATGAGTATTATTTTAGCTTTTTCTCTTGTTCTTTTTTTTTGTCTTTCTTTTTTTACTCTTTATTTTGCCACCAAAATCTGGTAACTTACCCGCCAACCCAGGCTTCGGCGGGTCGAGCTTTTTCCCGATTGGTTTTTACAGCATGCGCGCCCAGTTGGTATTTTCCCCAAACGAAAGAAAAAAGACGAACTAAAAATTTAAATAATAAAAAAAAAACAGCGCTGGCGCGCGCATGTTTAGGTTTCCTCCCAATTCGTTCCCTCGGTACACACTTCATAAACTACATCTTGTTGTGACTTTCTAACTTATACTTTCAGATCATGAAAGAGACTTCGGAAATGACAGACGAACAAGCGCCAACTATATCAGATATTTTCAAACACGAGAACGGTATGTTTTCCCAACATTTTCTCATTTTTTTCTTCTTTCTTTCTTTGTTTGTTTTCGTACTCTCGCTTCACCTCACACTGTGATGAAGAAAAAACATAGGGATGTCATGTTTAAATGACTATTTCTAAGAGAAAATATAGGACACGTGCCTATCGAAACAAATTCAAACTCGTGATTCACAATGTTCTGTTTTTCACGCTCCATCCATCAAATCTTATACTAACACTATAGACTCTGTCGATATGCTCCTTAAGGAATTACAACAAGAAGGGCTGGTGAAGCTCTCAATCAACAACGACGAATCTTCTGGTGCAGGGTCGCCTATCAAGCCTCTCAACTTTCAAGCCCAAAAACAGCCAGAAACCACTCATACGTTCCAGATTCCGCTTACGTCTTTTGGAATTGAACAAACAGACAGAGATTCAAAGAAGGACTTTAACTCTTCTTCAGACACATATGTCAGTGACCACAATGAAGAAGTACAAGGTTCAAGTGTGAGAAGGGATGGTGAAAGTATACTTGCTTTGGGTGCTAGTGAGCTGCAGCATACACGTGAACCCGTAACCTCTCCCAGCAAAAGTATAATGAAATCATCTACTTCAGGGTCGCCCAAGAAATCCGTGGCATTTCAGCAAGATCTCAATACGCTTCACACTTACATTTCCAAGGATCCTGAACCGGAAATGCCAACAGAATCGGCCACGCCGCTTAATCATCTGTGGCATGAAGTGGACCACTCCAATATTTCTCAGGATCTGTCGACTATGCCTCCAGTACCTCCGCCTCATACTTCTAGCACAATCACGGGACTCTTAGATCTGTCGAGAGACTCGCCTTTGAACGGACAAGACAATGACTTTCTTGAGCCTTCCCGTATCGAATCCTTTAGAAATTCGGAGAAAGGCCGTGCCAACATGTCTTTGAACGATAAACTCAATGTTTTTTTGACATCATCTTCTCAGTCAAATCATGATGATCTTGATCAGCACCTAGAACAATTGGGCAAGGCATCTCAAGAAGAAACAGATGTGAACATTCATCGCTTATCATATCACTTGGAACAGTACAAAACTACTCCTGAAAGTCCATTCAATGCATTGACCAAATCACTGGAGCTTTACATTAATTCTGCTCACTCGTCTCAATCTTCTCTACAGTCGTTGATGGACTCAAACAGACAACTTCCGGCAGATGCAGTGGAGAAAACCTCGAGAGGTATTCAGTTCAATGATGGTATTAAAGGATTTTCTGACCCAGTAGCGAGCCTGTTAATTCCAATGACAGCAGAAAGTGACAACTCATTTTCGGACTCCTCTAGTTTAGGGTCTCATTTTTCGTTTCTGGACATAAATGCACAGCTTAAGTCAGAGCCTGATCGTTCATACGACCAATCGTACAATCTGACGGAAAAATCGATTCTCAATTTGTTGAATTCGGCATCTCATACTGAACTTCCTGAACAAACGCAGCCAAAAAGTACGTCCTCTGGCACAGCTGACTCGAATTTCAAGAGAGAGGACTCTTTTGAATTTCAGCTTGATAATCCACTGGCAAAGCTGTCACCGGAACAATCACCTATAGTTAAGGCCGAGTCGCCGGAGCCTAAAGTGAAAGCAGAGATTGACTCAATCCCTAAATTATCGGACGCTACTGATGAACTAAACGCCCCAAAAATTAAAACAGAGATTTCGGAGGAACACCCAAGAGCGAAATTGGAAAGTGAACTAGAAACAAACTTACCCCGCGAACATGAAGAAGTTCCGCAGATTAAAACGGAAAAGGAATCCCTGGACAAGAATTTCTTGAATGGTCCAATCAAACGAGAGGAATCAGATCAAAATCTTCAGATTGAAAATGGCTCAGCGGCTTTCGAGGAAATGGGTGATGAACCTTTGAAAAAGGAACCTGATCATAAACGATTTTCGGAATTGTCCGATTATGAGAATGGATTTAATCCCGGAGACTCTGACAACGAATCATTCATACATGATGGGCACGATCATTCGACGGATATACAAACCTTCCAAGTTGTGGGAAAGGCTGTCGTTCCAGGCACTGTGAAGTTGGTAACTTCCGCAGATCGCTCTTTAAATCTTGTGAATAGTCACCAAGATAAGGATTCTGCACATCAGCTGCAATCTGTCAATAATCCTGATGAACATGAGGCGGAATCTTCGAAAGACCAATCGGGCGATTTTGCTCCTACGAAATTACCGACGGAGCATCATCACTATGAGCCAGAACAAGACCAGTCAACTAGTGATTCATCAAATCTGGATGCATACAAGGATTCAGTCGATTACTCGCTCAAAAGTTTGGCTCCGCCTCATGAAAAAGATGAACAGTCAAATGACTTAGTAGCACCAGCGAGTGAAAGCAAGCAGGTACAGAACAAAATTCCCTCAAAGACTCAAGATTTCGACAGTAGCGTTTTGGCTAATTCTTCAAACATAAATCCGCCTTTGGATATCCAGTTGCCTATTGTGGAGACCGATGAGAATGGATTTGCTGATTTGACTGAGAGAATCAACGAGGGTTCGTCTTCATTCGAGGAATCCTTATCAGCTGAAAATGATGTCGAGAAAAAGCCATTTAATTTTCTCTCAATCTGGCACTCGCAACTGTTAAGCCGCCGGCCAGAAAAGCCAGAGAAAGCATTCTACAAGGTTCCATCCATTCTGACATATAACACAGCTGACCTTTCACAGTACGGCAAATACAATATACCACCCACGTTGCAACCCAAAAAGTTTACTGATGTGAATGTTGTTTCTGCAAGGGTGGTTAGTCTGACTTTTGAGGATTTGAATGTGTCTGCCTTCTTACCGGAGCTCTCTCAAGATTCGGGGCTTGAAAGCCATTTCAGAAATTTGGTCAAAAATAGCTCAACCTTTGATGCTGATAGATCAGCAATGAAAAACACTCAACGTTCGCGCAGAAAAAGTTTTGATTCTCTGAACGTTCTCTCGGAACTAAGCAGATCAGGTACTAGTGATACCATAGCACGCCAACCTTCCGCTCGCAGAAGAAGGTCGATTCATGACACTTTAAAACCCGCAATTTCTGCGGCTTCCAGTCCGGCTAATCCAGTCAATTCGTTTCCTAAGAAGTCAAAGTTTAGAGTTCCATCTTTTGAAATTAAAAGATCTAGTTCAATTTTGTCGCCAAAGAATCAGTACGATGATATTTTTGCTGATGGGTCTTTTGTCGAACCAACTATTAGGGCACTGGGTATGAAAACATTACCAAGCATGGATCGTGATGATGTTAAAAAGATTATGCAAATGAAACAAGCGATGTCTCTCGAGGAATACTCGGGTCTCAAGAACGTGGGTGCTCTGACTGTTTCTGCCACTCAACAAGAACCAAAGGGAAAATACGAAGGCCTTCAACAACACGCTTCGATCTACTGTGACTCGTTACTATCTAATTCAGCTAGTGTTGCAGCTAATTTTCAAGCTGACAATGATGGGTCGAGAAGCTGCTTTCCAAACTCTCAACTTCCACAGGGTAGATCAAACCAGAATGCCAAAATTTCATTCCGCGATTCCCATGTGTATGGTCTGCTTTCCGAAAAGCCGATCGCTATTTGCAGACCTGAAGATGTTGAAAAGAAAACGCATGTTTCTCCTATTGAAGCTACGCCACGTGATTCCACCGACAATGAATTTCCTGAACCAAACTTGAATATTGTTACGATACCAAAAACTCCACAAGATGAAGATACTCAGGAATCTAATCAAGCTGAACCACGACGTCCGTCTCCAGTCAGAAAGATTTCTGCAAATAATCCTTTCCGGGAATTTATGCAGGAGAGTCAGCTTACCGATGAAACTCCAAATCGTAAACCGGAAGATAAAGGAGATGGTTCACTGGCCAAGGGGCATACAGTTCAAAACTCTGATGAGCTTACACCAGAACAAGTTTTAGTCCTGACGCCAGATCACAGAAAGAATAAGTCAGCTCGGAATTCGCCAATCAAAATCAATTCACCTGTTAAGGTTGTGAGACACAATGGCTCGGTAACAGGAATTGTTCTCGACAAGAAGCCTAGCGAGCATAATGACATGCAAGAACTTCATAACAAGAAACTTCGGACCGATAAAACGCACTTGAGTACTGTTTCTGTTCCTTCGAATGTCATGAGTGAATGGTCTACCAACACACGGCTTGAGAGTGGCAAACCGTCTGAGGTCATGGATGGTATGGTTGTAAAACCAAAGGATAGTCGGAAGGTAAGTAAGGGCCAAGACAAAGGAAAACTCTTCTTCCGGGTGGTTGGTTTGAAAAACGTTGCGGCTAGCGAGATTAAAGATCGTAATGTTGCATTCAATCTTACGTTGGACAACGGAGTTCACTGCATCAAGACACCCAATTATCAATTGGATGCTAAACGGGTGCTGATCGACAAGGAGTTTGAACTATCTGTGTCTGAATCTTTGGAATTCATTTTGACTTTGAAGGCCTCGTATTCAAAGGTAAAACCTGGCTACAAAGAGGTCAAAGAAAGAACGGTGGTTAAATCCAAAAACAAGATTGGAAGGCTTTTTGGGTCTAAGGACATAGTCACAACCACCAAATTTGTTCCGCAGGAGGTGGAAGATCCTTTGGAGAGAGTGTTCGCGACTGATGGATCGTTTGCTAGGTGTTATGTTGATTTCGATCAGTACAAGAGTCAAATTACAGGACAGGCGTGCAACTATAATCTTGCATGTTTCAATGAGTGGGCTTCTTACACGCATAATGGACAAAAGGTTGTCAAAAAGGCATACCATATTGGGCAACTCGAAGTCAAGATGCTCTACGTTCCGCGTAGCGAGGACTACGAAATTTTGCCAACCAGCATTAAATCGGCCTATGAGAGTTTAGACGACTTAAAGAGTGAACGGTCGTTATCTTTGGAAGGATATTTGCATCAAGATGGTGGAGATTGCGAGACACGAAAGCGCAGGTGGTTTAAGCTTCTGGGTACATCATTAATTGCACACAGCGAGTTTTCACACAAGACACGGGCCAAGATTAATTTGGCGAAGGTTGTTGAGGTCATTTATGTGGACAAGGAGAATCTTGGGCAGCTGTCTTTAAACTACAGAAACTTCAGTGATATCATGTTAATGGAGAATTCGTTTAAAATCAAATTTGCCAATGGCGAGATAATAGATTTTGGGGCGCCATCAAAAACCGAAAAGTTGCTTTGGATTAAAACTATCCAGGAAATTGTTTGCCGCAACAAGTTCCGCCGTCAGCCTTGGGTCAAGTTGATGCAGGCAAAATATGGAGACAGACGCAAGCTGTGGTCTGAGGCATAAACATTCTTTGTAGAGGATAGTCGAATGATACAATTCCACTTGCTATAAACTATTTAACAAAAGACTTATGAGTACCAAAACGTTTCTTTATCATATTTTGTAGCTCCAGTGACTAGCAGTCGGGGGGATTCTTTTGTTATAAACCTGTACATAATGTCCACGCATTATGATTTTCACCAGCCTTCAACTCTCATCTTTCGAATTTAAACAGGTATCAGGGGATTTATAAACGAATAAACATTACATACGCAATTTTTAAAGAGTCTGCTTATTTCTGCAATTTTAATTTTTTTCTAAACAAGCCCAGTTCTTACACTGCTCACTTATTCTTGGCACTTTGTTTCAGTCTCCAATCAACTAAAAAACAAAAAAGGCTCAGATTATCAAACATTTAACTATGGCTAACTCAGAAGATGAAGATGCTTACTTATACCTGTCGGAAGACGAGCAGCCGGCGGCTAAGCGTGCCCGTCATGATGTGGGTGAAACAAATGGTGAAACAGAGGTGAAAAACACCCATGAACTGTCTGTTTCAAATGAAAATGAAACGCCTGTTACCGATCACAATACTGCAAATAATGCTGGGGCCGGAAATCATGAAGAAAAAGATCAAGACGAAGATGAAGATGAATATGAAAGCGAGGAATCTTCAGATGACGACATTGAGTTTGTGATAGGAGATTCTGCTCCACGTGCTCCTACAAATGCCGTCACAAGCACTACAGTTTCGTCCAACCCAGGCCCACTAAATGATGCTTTAGGCGAATTAAACGATGATGGTGACGATGAGGAAAAAGACGAGAAAAATGAAGAAGACGGCGTATCTAGCGGGAAAAAGAAAGGGGTGGCGGTAAGCAAAGATGACGGTGGGGCCACGGTAGATATAAATGCGGTTGCTGAATATGAGGGAAAGCCATTGACCCAACTAGATCTCGACGAGCTTAAAGACAAACCATGGAGGGCTCCTGGTGCGGATATTAGTGACTATTTCAATTACGGTTTTGATGAGTTTACCTGGACGGCATACTGCCATAAGCAAGATAAGCTCAGGGGAGAATTCAACCCACAGAAAGTCATGGCTAAGATGATGGGTGGAAGTGGAGGTGGAAAGGCGCCCGCACCTTTTCCGTTCCCATTCATGCCGAATATGCCTATGCCTCCAAATATGCAAAATATGCCTATGCCACCTAATATGCAAAATATGCCTATGCCTCCAAATATGCAAAATATGCCTATGCCTCCAAATATGCAAAATATGCCTATGCCGCCAAATATGCAAAATATGCCTATGCCGCCAAACCAAGGGCTGGGGCCGAGGCCTCAGGGGTTTAATCGCTATAAAAAGTAGGCGATTATAATGACAGAACAACTTAGTGTATAGATAGGTTTTTTTTTTTCTTTTTTTTTTTTCTTTTTTTCTTTTTACTTTTATCAACGATTTATTTCCGTTCATATATGTGTATTACTTACCCGGGTCTTCCTGCCTCACTCCCAACAGCAGAAAGCTCATGCAACATGAGAACACGACTTTTATGAGGGCACTGTGTATGCACGAGACACCTACTCTTCGTCGGACTCTTCGTCGGCCTCCTGCAACCACTTGACAAAAGGCTTGGCGGCCTTACGAACCTTCTTAGAAACGTCCTTAGGCACGTACTTCTTCGAAACCTTGGAGCCAAACTCGATAATGGCCTCCTCGCTTATTATTTCACTGTCGTAAAGCTTGTGCAAAATCTTAGGAACGGCGGCGATCAACTCGGGTTTCTCCAAGCCCAAGAATCTCTCCAAACCACCGAGGAAAGCCTTCTCGTAGTCGGCTCTTTCGTTAATCAATTTAACCAACAAGCCCTGGTGTGTCTCCAATTGCTCGATGATGGACTCGTCAAACAAAACTTGTGCCAATACGAGGACGACTTCGGGTGTCTCTAAAAGCTCCAACTCGACAATCTTCTTGTAGATCTCAACGTCAGAGGGCAAGTCATCCTTCGATTCAGGGGCTTGCTCCAAAACCCACTCACCAAACTCACTGACCTTGGTTTGAGAGTCGTTGAGCGAAATTCCTTCCAATTCCCTGGCTCTGGCCTC
>JAJMCO010000216.1:0-21031 GCA_030573015.1 Metschnikowia peoriensis | reverse complement strand
CAGCGACGCCATTTCTGTAGAAACTACCCTGGATATTGCCGTGGAAAGCGAAGATCTGAAAACAGATCCTGTGGCACTTGTGGAAACAACACCTGCAATGAGTCAGAAGGCCAAAGTGTCGAAAACAATCAGCGATCTTTCGCGGCGTCTTCGCAAACCGAAATCGGGACATACACTTGGCGTCGATGAAACACATTGTCTTTCAGATGGGTCGGTTATAGATCCACCCAAACGTCTGTCTGCCCTGATTGCTTCTTCCGATAGTCTCTTGTCACTGCCAAGTAAACAAGAATCCGCGCAACTGTTGAGCACTTTCCGCAAACTTGGCGAATGGTATTCGAAATCAGAGAAATCAGTGCTGTCGTCAAAGCAAAACACCACACTGTCGGCGGCTACTGGGGCAACATACCACCCGCCTGAAATGATCACAAATAGAAGGACACGCAAACAGTCCTCGGCCACAATCAACTCGGATCTAGAAAAGGCCACTGACGGCTCGCTGTATGATTTTGGGCTGGAGTTGGGCGACAGTATTGGGGTTCCAAGGCCCATTGAATTATTATCGCCTACTACTGTGAAGTCGCCCCCACCAAAATTGCCACCTCGTGAGCTGAAAACACATGTGGTTTCTTCATCTGTTAGTGGCCCCATTTTAGCAGAGGAAGTGGCAGAGACTTTTGGTGGGCCTCTTGAAAATGACCTTGCAGCACCACAAAAACCCGTGGATGACATTGCAAGTATCTCAGATACAGTGAGCCACGAAGAGGACCAATTCATGAGTTACCCAGCCTCGTTACTGACTGGCGCCCCTCTTTCTAGTTCGCGAGGAAATACAGTGGTGGGGAGAAAACCCCCTCCGGAATTGAGCGAAGCGAATGAGCACGAGCCTACAGTTTCTACTGCCCCGTTATAGATTTGGATATAATATACATACTTCCTAAATGTACGCCGCCCATCCACCATACATACGTGAAAGGTTTTGTTCAGAAGATGCCTGTTGAATCAAATAATCAACTTGGCCGTGCACGTTCATGGGCAATCCTTCTTTATCCAAGAGACCACGAATCTTGCGCCGTACTCTTTTAAGATGTTCTTGAGGCTTCTCCAGTGTTTTCCAGTCCAATAAGGGATCGTAGATCAACGTCTCCAAAATGTTCATTAAGGAAGCCTCGTTTTCACGCACTAATGTGCCAGTGACCTCGCAAGCCACTCTAAATGAACCCTCAATTCCTGTAATTCCCATGGCATCCACAAGGTTTTGAGTGAGCCGGAATGGCACAACTTCCGGGGTAGGAAGACTCAAGCCCTTTTCAAATAAACAATCGAAATCAATATGTAATGCGGCTCCAGATTTCTTCACAAACAATATATTTTCACAGTGCCGGTCTCCCAAGCCTATGATGTACCCCACAATCGACATCACAGCAGAAGTTCGAGTGAAACAATTTCGAGCAGAATACCACACTGCAGGGTCAGAAAACTGGTCAATGAACCATTGATGCAAAACCGGCTTCACTTCGCTGCACAAGGTCTTGAAGAATTTGATCAAAGGATCCTCAACACTCTGTTCTGGAGCATGACGAGTTTTGGCGATTTTTTGCACCTCAACGATTTTGCGAAAGATACGTTTCTCATCAACGGCAATACCAGCCTTCATCTGTTGCACACTAATCACCGACTTCATTGTAGACACATTTTGTACAAACTCAATGACTCCCATATCTTCTGCAAGTGGAATCACCGAATAATTCTCAACGGTAAGATTTCTTTTTCTGGCATCTGCACTGCCATGCAACAACCGATTAATCATATTTGTGAATTCAAACACCTTGGCATCCTTCCGTGTATCGTCTTTCTTGACCATAAGCCTATATGGCCGATTATCTGATCCCCGAATCGTGATCTGTTTAGGTTTTTGAAGCGACAGAAAAACGTGAACTTTATCATCAAACCCATCAAAGGTGACTGAAGCAGCTTTAGGGAATGCATGCCATGTGGTTTTGCTTGAGTTCAACAGCGAAGAAACAGCCGGGATACGGATTTCAAGATTTGATTTCACAGGAATAACCAACGAAGTGTACCGCTTTTGGGGTTCACGCACCTCAAAATCATCCGACAACAGCCAGCGTTTCTTGCTCACATCTTGGTTTGATGAAATTTTAAATGCAGCGAGTTTTTCAAGAATCTCAAATAATACCTGGGCGTTCTGAATGATTTCACCAAGGCTTCTGTTGCCTCCTAGCACGCTTAAGATTTTGGTCACCCTTGTTTTTCTTGTCACATCTTTAGATTTAACATGAGATAATGCGTACCATAAACTATGTTTCGGGTAGGACAGGATCAAAGACCCTATGATCTTCATCATAACTCTCACACTAGCTTCATGTGAATGGCTCAATCTCGAAAGTAACTGAGTAATCGACGTAAACCAGACGTACATGGGTATCTCATCTTTTTGCTCAAGAATGTCGTGCACTATGGACTTTAACCGGTTAGGGGCTTCTTCATTATTCTTTGGAGGTCTTTGAGCGAAATCGAGCCAGATTGTAATCAATTTTGGAAGCGCCTCGAAAATGTACGTTGTTCCGAGTTTCAACGCTTGAAGATAAAACTTAATAATTTGCCTCTCATAGCTTCCACTGCGGTCATTCTGCGACTCCATGATTTTACTAAAATATTTTCCAAGATCAAAATATGGCTTCTCCCATCTGCTATCAAGTTTGACAGCCTTGGTATATTCGCCAATAATGGTGGCCGACGATGAGTGACTCGACTCGTCAAGCCACAAGGCGTACTGTAATTGTCGTCTCGCCTTTACTCTGGAGTCTCCAAAGTCAAGATTCTCGGATAAAGTTTTGATCGCTTCTGTTTGCTTGCCTTGTTCCCACAAAAGATGTGCATATTCGACAGAAGCTTCCTGGTCGTTAAGTGCCATTGCTTTGACGATGGACTTTGTAGCAATGTCGAATCTTTTCTCTCGACGAGCAATTTTCGAGGATGCCAAGTAAATGCTCGAAATTGGATCATCAGTACCCGAAATCTCAAAACAAAGTTTATGCATCGAAAGAATTTTCCATTGCGTGTTAAACTCAAGGTCCGTGTTTCTCATCCGTTCCCGCAAAGTAAGCATCAATTCATCTTGCAGTATTATGGCATCGCTCAATCCTGATGTCACTATGAGAGAAGAGTCGAACATAATATGCAATTGCCTTATCAATTTCGTATTCCTCGAAAAAGAGGAGGACATCGACAGCGATAAGGATTGCCCAATGATTGAATAGATCTCCTCGATGTTTTTGCTAAACTTTTGCCGGTCATTCTTAAGAAGCGAGATCAAACTGTCGGCATATTCAAAAGTAACAATATCCTCAACATCCTGAGGCCGGCCAATGGTTGCAGCAGCATTGTGCCATCTGACGATTTCCGTCATTTCACCTGACTCAAGAGCAGCTTGCAAACCAACCATGGCCCACGCCATTGGGAGACGGGTAATAGAATCGTTACCAATCTGAGAATCAAGAGACGAAAGCACTTTTTCATATAGGGCATGGTTTGCATAAGACTTTAATAATCTTGTATTGCAGTCAATTCTGACATCCTCGCTACCAATATTGCTGAGCACTTGAAACGATTCTTGAGCAATGTACCAATTTTCATTGTATTGGAACCCATCAAGTTTTTCAGCCAAATTTTTGGACGAGAACTTTCGTAAAACACCATTTAAAGCATCATAATCTTCAATGTTGGAATACACAGACTGCAAAGTACTGGCAATATTGAGCTTATCCAAAGCATCTTTAGACTCATCCTTCTCATTCCTGTAGCACTTTTCGAGATACAAGATTGTTCTTTCGTAAGAGTCACAATTGGATGACGTGGAGGCAATAAGTTCAGTTGGAATTTCTTCAAGAAATTTTAACACTTGCCACCGGCAATTTTTCAACATCAAAAGATCTGCTTTTGAGAGAGACGAATCACTCATTCGCTCTGTTGCTGCAGATACCCATTCATTAAAGTAGTCCAAAACCTCAAAAATTCCTTGATAACATAACTTAAGGTTTTCTGTCCTGTCAGATCCAACATTCACACTTGCATCCATGTTCAAAACGCACAAAAATTCACTTAAAATATCACTACGAACCTGCTCGTCTCCGCTCACAATGTGTGACACTGCAACATATTTTAACAAGTGCTGGGAGATGGAGATCTCGTCATCCCTGATGAGCATTGAGCACGTCTGAAAAATGAAATTTTTCGTTGGATTTGAGTTGGCTTTACCCCTTTGTGTTGCTGAACTAGACATTGGTCTTCTGAACAAGTCCGTAGTTAGATCCACCAACCATTTATCGTACTTCATACCCAAGCGGAAATGGGGAAAAGTAATAGGTTCATATCTTGGGGGCGATGCAAAGTATCTGGAAGACAATAAGGGAGTAAGAGTCGACTTATCAATTTCAGAAAACAGATTCCAAACTTCACTTCGCACGCCTTGATTTTCATCTTCCAAGATAGATGGATCCAATCCCAATACTGCCAAAAAACTTTGCATCGAATACACAGAGAATAACTGTCTCATCGGCTCATTGGAAGCCCAGAAATTCTTGATGACTTTACTTTGAATGAAGTCGATCAAAAACCTTGAATTCTCACCGTAGTCCTGGAAATCATGAAGAATTATGATTTGAGACTTTATGGTCTTAAAGTTGAACTTGCTGGCATCAAGCGTTCCCAAACTAGCCAAAACAGCTGCGCATTTGGTAGACAAAGAGGCATCTTTATTTTTAAATTGAACTGATAGGTCTAACACAGTCCTAACCATTTTAGAGATTTCTGCTTCACTCGAGCTTTCCTTCAAGTACTCTCCCTGCCATTTTTGCTGGTAAGCTTTTGATAAGTTTATAAGATCATCCAAAGCTTGATGAACAACAATTCTATTGTTTGTCTGCAATCTTCTGGTCAACTCCGAAAAAAGCCTCACCTTATTCTTGAGTTTCAGCATTGCCGTTGAGGAAGCATCAGGGGCATAAAACTTGTCCAAGTCCTTGACGAAGGAATATGAATAATAATAAGGACCATAGTTATTATACCTTTCTGTGATCTCGCGATAAAGTCGTTTAAGGATTTCTGCCGCGATTGTCTTGGACCTGAAACTAAACGTTTCGAACTTTTGAAAAATCAAGGAGATTGTGATATCAAACAAAGCAACTAATTTGGGCGAGTCTAGCCGTTGGACAAGGGCATTCCAACATTGAAGAGCATGCACCTCCAAAGCTGGAGAGTCCATCGCAGCTTGAAGACAAGTCGAGATTTGACCTAATGCCCATGTTGCAGCCTCAATATTTTTCGTGATAAGAAACTCTATTGCCTTAATTGAACTGACCTTTTCCATGAATGGTTTCACACCGTTGATTTGATGCACAATCTCAGAAAACTTTTGGGCAAGCTCAAGCACATGCTCCTGAAGAATGTAGCTCACATAATCGAAATTATTTGCATCAGGTGGTGCATCAGCTGAGCTATTTTCAGGTTTCTTCGACCAGTTTATTTTGGCAATGAAGACAATTGCACGATAAATACTCGCTTCGTTTTTAAGTGACCCATCTTCATTCATTTGCATCTGGAGCAAAATATACCAAAGCACGGCACCAACGTTGGCAAAAAGATCGGAGATATTTGCCGATCTAAAGTTTGGACTTGCGTTAGCCAAGACATTGACGATATACTTTGCATCATAATTTTCATCTTTGCAAAGATATGTCGCTACTATACGAGGCAAAACTTTCGTTATCAATTTCACCTTCTTCATGTTCGAAGCATCTGCAATATCCTGGATAAAATCATGTTTGTAATACTCCAAGAGCCTGGGAGTAGTATACTCCCGAGTGTTACTGAGAAAATACTTCTTAGATATACCTAGAACTTCTGTTAATCTCGTAAACATCTGTGAATTTTCGATAATGACCTCAGCTATGCTAGGAAGGTACGGCGAAAGAAGTTTGTATGGAGCCATTGCTTTAGCTGATGCAATGTACAAAATACTGTTGTAGGCAAGATTGATGTGGTGCTCATTTTTTTCACCCAAGGATTGAATCAACTTTATGAAGATCACACAAAGCCATTCTCCGTCACTTATTATTGCAAGTTCGGCTAAAGCCATCATTGTAGATTCGGCCATATGAATATTACCTCTTTCTGGGCTGTACTTTATGCTTGACAAAAGACCAAAGATGGTTTTGAAAAGGATTTCCAGATTATTGTCGACCTCACGAATCAAGAAAAGTGGTAAGATTCGGGCAGCCAATATCCTGACATCCCTGTTATCATGCTTCGCGAGACATCTGAGAACGAATTGGAGCATGGGATGATTCGGTCTACTCTCACGTTCCGGTATTCTGTATGTAGATAGCAAGTTGAAAAGTGCAAGCAAAAAGTTTGTTGCTAACATTTTGTTTTCAAGCAACAAGCGCTCGTTATTTTTAATCAAAAAGTCACAAAATATCGTCGAGTACAAAGTCATGGCATCACTCACTTCTGAAACCTGCTTTCGATTCACGGAAACAGACTCATACAAATTCTTATTAGATAAAGTGGTACAATGCTTGCATTTTCCGGAAAGAAAATCAAAATCTCCAGACAATATGCACGGAACATCTTTCAAAACAGAAATAAAAGAATACATGGTCGATAAGTCATCGAAAACATTTTTCAGTTTGGACTGAGTTAACCCAATCACATACGTGAGCCAACTTTTAATTGTTGGCGTTCCCGAAGTTAAAGCAGATTCCTTGTTCTGGAGAAAAGCTTTGAATGAGCGTGCACTATCCACTGCAAACATTAGTTGTTTGACAAGCGATGTTTCGTTTCCTAGGAGTATTTCTTCCCGCAATTGATCTAGTTCTGCGTCCATAAATGGTGAGGGTGGTGTGAGAAATCTAGATAACGAAGAATCAAGCAACAACTTGTGCTGGAAATGAAGTAGCTGTAACGACTTTGAAATGACATGCGGATAGTGTTGGTCATTCGTGAGCAGATTTTCGACATTGAACAGGAATAGCGGAAACGAGTTGAAGAAACTTTGCATTGAATTGCGCAGTCGGCAAAATAGAAATAGCTTCAACAAGGATACACACGAAACTCTATTGTATCTGCTCAGTCCATTATTTGCTGATGACAAATGTGGTTGTTGGAACTTGCTAAAATGCAGGTGAATCCAACGGAGCACCAATTCGATTTGTGACCACCGCACTGTCTTGTCCAAAAGAATATTCGACGTGAGATTAAGAAGAAGAATCGATTTAGATGTATTCAAAAGACTGCCATTAGTATCAGGCACCAGCAAGTCCAAGGATGTGAGCGCAGCTTTGGAGATGGCAAAATCCAATTTCTTTGCATGCGCTTCAAACCTATGTTTGTAATCAGCCGTGTGCAAAATCAACTTTGAAGAAATATCGTAATCATTGAGCACAGTGAACAAATGCACCGTAGCAGAGAGAAGCGGGCCAAATGCTAACGGATGAACCCCTGATGTTTCTTGAAGCAGAACATGGCGATATAGTTTTTCTACATTGGATTCTAGCGTGGCTAGCAACATGGCACGAAGGTTCTTCTTATGTTTTAGTCCATGTAAGTGTACAGTGACGATATTGATAAGACCAATCAAAAACAGCTTTATTGTATTAGTAAGCTCCAAGTTTTTCAGAAATTGTGAAAGCCACAAGACAGCAAAGTTGACTGCAGATTCGTAGAATAGAAGCAGTGTTGTGGGACGCGTGAGAGAGCTGGAAGAATCAACAAAAAGCAGGGCCACTTCTTCTGGCAGCACTTCAACATTGAGTAAAGATTTGCGTTTTGAAAACACCAGCTCTATAGCGGTGAATATCCGAGAAACAAACTTCTGAGCCTCTATATCTTGGTGTGTTTGCAACACTATAAGTTTTGCTGAGGCAAAGCGGAAAAGATAAAGCGATAATTTCTTGAAATCGGTCAGATCATCATGCTCAACATCGTGCTCGAGATTTTTATGCAAGTCTGTAAGGAATTGGTCAAGCTCTTGTGACGAGATACGGGCGTATGGATTTGCCATTGCATCACGCGTATGTACTATGTATAGTGGTAAGTTTTGGTAATATCGTAAAGAAAAAGACGTGTTGGATACGCGACTGATGCATTTATCGTTAGCGCGAACGGGGCAAAATAATGATGTTTGCGTTTGTGAGGCTGCAGCAGGCTGCAAATCCGTGAGCGAATTTCGAAATATAACATAATATTTTTAAGGAATATTCCGAAAGACGTGTGTGGCTTGTGCATGTAAATTTTGTGTTTCAGTATTTGGGAAATATATAAATATACGGTCGTTCCTGTGAAAGAAATAATGCTTGGCCGATTTTACAAGCCAGCGGGTCTGCGTGGCGTTTACGCAGCTTGATTTTCTTTTTTTTTTTTTTTTACTATTGTTGATATTTTCATTATTATTTTTAATTTTTCAATTCAAACCTTTATTTTTATATGTCTATCTTAATTCCATTGCCGGGTTCTCTCCTGTGGTAACACACCGTTTTGTTCCATGACATGAACAAACCTACTCGTATGCACTACTCAAATTGCAAGGGTCTTTTGAAAAGCAAAATGTGAGGTTCTGGTGCATGAGTTTCATAATGGGCCCAACCCAAAGACTGTGTGATTCCTAATCCTCTCCATTCCTCTTCCAACAAAATACGCAAAGTGCCTGTTTCTGGGTTGAAGTAGTCTTGTGGAATAGCCTTCAACATGTTCTTGGGGAGCATCACGTGTCTGTACTCGTGACTGTCATCGCTGTAACGAGGCGAATAATGAATCATGTCCAGAAATTCGAGGATTTTGGCTCGCTCGGAGTCTGTGAGGTATCTAGGACGGGAGCTCATAGTGTGAGTGTATGTGATTGTGAGTGTGTGTAGAGTCAACAAATGGACGGAAATTGTGTTTGACTCTATAAGCGAGTGTGGATGTTAATCAGAGTGTTACAAAGAGAAACTCAACGGTTTGATCGGCAATCTAAGTTCCAATCACAGTCGTTTGCTTGGAGAAAGTTGGAAGTTTATATGTGACTTTGGGTCGTTGAAAAGCGACTTTTTTCGCCCTGGTGGGCCGAGAGCTTGAGCCACTTGTCATGCACGACCGGCGCGCGTCTCACACGATCCGAGTACGTAAATGGACCAAAGCTTGATGATAAGTATTTGTGCCTAGATCCGTCTTTTTTTAAGATACTTTCAAGATTTTCAAAACATCCTTCGAGAATTATGAAAGATCAGTTTTTCTAATCTGAATATATTCCTGACTGATTGATTTCAGACTTTATCATACTTACCATCTTCGCATCAACACTACGTGTATACACTCTAAGCGAGGAGTTGATTTTCGACCAGCTCATAACTTTCACAGGGCGACTATGTTTTTACCTTTGATTCTGTAAATTTTACCGAGAGACCATATTGGGCAAAACTCTTTGAAACTTTTAATGACAAGTCCATCGAGGCAACTTATTTTCCTGCAGCCAAAACCCCACATTCAGAACACGCAGGCGGCTATGCAAAAGTTTTGATGATAGCATAAGCTGCCAACTTTGTATAGGTTCAAACGCAACTTCACTTTACTTTTTGTTTTTACTTTTTTTGATAAATGGCTGGTTTTTCCGCTTGGTCTTTTTACGGGTCTTATTATCTTAGTATTTCTAACTCCAAGTGGTTGTTGCAGGCCATAATTTTAGCACGAGCCGCGTCTAACCTGTCTATGCATAACTACGCGTCCAGCATCACAGCGCAACTGCGATGGCAGATGCCTCGTAAACATATATTCAATTATCGATTGGAGTTTCGGCGTTGTTCATACCTGCAAATTGTGCCAGGCACGAATTTTTCTTTAAAATCTACAAAGACCTAATCCACTGATCAAAAACTTCCGATGCCGTTTGGTATACTACTACAAGATCGGCACCCGACAAAACAAAAAGCCAACTTTTATGTACCCAGTCTAACGCTTGAAAATGATCCTGAGCCACTTCACACCCTCCAAGTTTCTCATATTTTTCTTCACACACAGAGCCAATCGATAGAAAATCTCAAAATAGAGATCCATCAGACTCAAATTCCACCTAAAGTCACGACTATTATACGTCTACCTGAATGGGCCAATTACAAGGAAATCTACCATGCTTTAGAATCTCTACCACGGAAAACTGCAATCATTGTTCCCATTATTCAAGAAAAACAGTTTTTTTTCATGCTAAGAGATGATTTTGAGCATAAATTGGGTTCTCCAGAGTTGATTCTAGAGTTGGCAGTCCCTGTGTCGCAAGATACTTTATCCCGCTACAAGTGTATTAATTATGTGGCGATCTACATACCGAAATTCGAAGAAACCTTTGTTTCACAAATTGCCAATTTAGTACTTAAGTCGACCCTTCCAGCTCTTATGCTCGCTCCTGATGTCAGTGCCTTGAAACCATACCTGTTTTGGCACTCTCTAAGTTCATTCAAGTTTCCGTTGTTATCGGATGTTCTCATCGACCCTCTCCAGCCACTTGCCGTTGATATGGACTTGGTTGTATATGAGACATTTGAACAAGACCGCACCAAATATTCCCAGTATGAACTTGCGGTGGAAATGGCGATATCTGACTTGCACCAAAGCCGGAAAATCATTCACATCCTTGTTATAGGGCCAGGTCAAGGCCCATTATTACGAATGGTGATGAAATATGTACATCCATGCGATCAAATAGTGGCGGTGGAAAAAAACCCAAAGTGTCATCCGATTCTCGCTGCATTGTGTGAGCAATGGCCACAAAAAGTCGAACTTTTAGCAGGGGATGTGCGACACATGGGCCATGCCCAACTCAGCAAATTCGATTTGGTGGTCTCAGAATTATTGGGGTCCTTTGGTTGCAATGAAGCAGCTCCAGAAATATTGGACGCTTTCCGTGATTTGTCTCCTGTTATGATTCCACAGGCAGTTCGCAGTTATGTCCACCCAATATACACTGATTTCCTGTTTCTCAGATGCCCCATTCGGCCTTATCTAATACAGCTTAACAACTTTTATGCGGTTTGTAAACCTGCCGAAATATTTGAGTTTGTGTATCCGGGAGCAAACGATTTGTCCCAGGAGAAAACTGTGGTTTTTGATGCCGAAGATGGTGAAATTGCTACTTGCCTATATGGCTACTTCGAAGCGGACTTATATGGACCATACCGTATTGGCATTCTTCCTGAACAAAGTAAGTTGGAATTCTGTAATTCATGGTTTCCCATAGTATTCCCAAATTCTAAGACGACATTCCCCGTGCTGGTCACATTCAAAAGAAAAAGTGGATCTAGTTTGACTTATGAATGGGTGGTGAATGGTGAATCTTGTGGTGCAAACTATGAAGTTGGCTTGAACTAAACTTAGATTTTCAAAATCCCCACGTTTCAAAATTGCACTGTTTTTTTTTTTTGTTTTTGCGCCTTCTCAGTATTTATCAAGCATGCTTGGTTTTGATGATGGGTGGTCGTCTCGTGATTCGCGTATCCGACTAGTGCTGGATGAATTACTTCTTTCCGAATGAAATTCCCGAGATTTGCGGTCAGAGGAACTTCTTCCATTCGAACGATGGCTTCCCTCTCTTTCCCTATATTTATCTCTTCTATGCTCGCCGTCTCTGTGTCTTTCTCTTTCTCTGTCATATTCTTTATGATGATGGTGATGATGAGAATCTCTATGGCTAGACCGAGATCTATCCCTGTCGCGCCTATTGTCCCTAGAACTGCCTCCTGTTCGACTTCTGTCCTTACTCATGCGATCAGGTGACTTTTCCCGATAATCGCTCCTTTTTTTAAAGCGCTCTCGCCGAATGGCCAAAAGCGGATCATCACTAAGACTAGTGGGAGGCGCGGCGGCACCAACAGACGCAACTTTATCGAATCGACTTCCCACAGAAGCTTTCACAGCTTTGCTTCCTCGAAGAAGCTGTTCCATTTCGCCTGATTTGGCCAAAAAATCCTCATCTACTTCGCGAAACCCAGACTCTGGCTCATCGTTTTTCTTAGGTCCATCATTATACATCCACCCAAGCTTATTTAGCTCGAGTTTTTCACGCGATGGCATACTTGCCGGGTCAGTTCCATATTGGAGCCGGATCATCTCTTCTTTCTCGCGTTCCTGGGCAATTTCCTTTTGCCGTTGTTTGATTGTTTGAAGTTCCTTGAGGGCCTGTTGCTCACGCTCCCAGACCTTCTTCTGGTTTTTCATAAGCGCCGGGTTCCATGACTTCTTTAAATTAAGATCGCCAGGCATGTTTGAAAACCGTTTTTGTGAAAATTTATGGGTTGTAAGTGGCTAAATCCTTTCTGTGAATACCGATGAGAAGCCTTCTTAACTATGGTGAGAACTGGCAAGATGTGCGCACTCATGTACCGCATCGGGTTTGCCGTTTAAGTTCCAGGGCAGGTCATACTTGTGGGGGAATTTTGGAAGATTATAATGAACAAGTTAGATAATTGTGTCTCTTTTTTTTTTTTTGAAAAGGAGAAGACTTTTAGTTTTATCTAAAAAAAAAAAAAAGAAAAGAAAAGAAAAGAAAAGAATTCAGATAAATGCGCAAATGAATGCTTTACAGCTTATCCACTAGTTAACATTTGCTTTTGTCATGCTCAGAATTAAAACGGCTCTGCAGTTATCGTCACATAAGAATGATCTTTTTTTTTATATATATTTTTTTCACCATTCTAGCTGATACAGAGGTTCCAGTTAGAACTTAAAAGAGTATTAAAATCTATAACACCTTCAGAAATTTTGTAAGATGAAAACTATACCTTTCCTACTGTTAGAGAGGCACGCAGCATATCATTCGTTCAATATTTATTATGATTCCATATTTGATTCTTGTATTCTACACTATGAGCACCTCCCTTATAAGAAAGCACACTTGCGAGCGAAGAAAAACCCCAACCAACGGCATATCATAGCCATGCCTAAAAACGGCACTATACATATATAGATAAAAGGGCTTAGAAACCGTGGATCTTGATCTTCTTCTTTGGCAACTGCAACTGAGCAGTCAAGAACTCGGAAACCTTGACTCTCTGGTCACCTTGCAACTGAATAACCTCTCCCAAAGCAGTATCCTTAACAATACTTCCGTTACAGGCAAAGTCCTTCTTCAACACCTTCAAGATTTTCTTCAAATCATACTCGGTGGGCAATCCCTGCACAGTCGTCAAGGTCTTACGACCGTTACGCTGCTGGATACGGATATGGATGTAGTTATTTTCCTGAGCTTCAGAATCACCAGTGTCGGCGAAAGGATCTGAGGGGTTAGTACTGATACAAAGATAGCACGATAAAGAAAAACCGGATGCGGGTCTTTATCTCAAAATAACAAGCCGCGCCTCAAAGCAAAAAAATTAATATGATTATAACATACCAAATGAATTTAAGTTTTGGATAGTAGACATATACGGGGGAAAAACGTTCAGATATATATGGGCAGATCGTATGAAGAAGAGACAAACGTGCCTTTTTTCCCTCCGCTCTTTTCTCGCCTTTTTTCGGTGCTCGTGCGACATTTGGGCGATGTCGTGCGAATGTCGCAATGGAGGGTCGTGCGAGCCTCATAAACTCAACACTGGGCAAATTTAACCATTAACTAAGGGCGGTCTCGTCAACAAGCATGGGAAGAATGATATTATGGCGGGGAAAGAAAAAGCGGTCGAAAATTAAAAATACTAAAATTGCTTACCCGTTTATAGGAGGTACGGGTGTTGGGTCTCCAACGTGTGCAGTCTACCTGTTCCAGCTGAAAAAGTGCACATGATTTTTGCCTTGTTCAGCAATACCTCTAAAACCTAAGCTTTTGTAAAATGAAAAAAATAGAAATTCACTCAAAAATTCACTAAAATATACACCAAAATAATTCACATGCTTCTAAAGAATACCAATTTTAAACATCAAATATGAAATGGCTACATAGAAAAACAAACTCATAGCTGGCCTTATCTCGCGTGTTCAAAAATCTGCCCTGGTCAAAACTCAGATCGAATTGTGCCCTGTATGCACGCCCCCGCAACCTCCACCCAACGTTTGCGCGCCCAGCATCCCATCCATGCTAAATGTGCGAATCAACGCACTAGCAACGCACCAAATAAGCCTCTGCCTATCTATTTACAATCTTTTGTTTTTTTTGTATAATTCTCCTTCCTGACATCTGTATAAACAAGACAAAAAAAGAAAATACTTGACGTTCTTTTTTTTTCTCTCTCGCATTGACAAGGTACGCAATTGACGGTAAGTGAAAAGATACTTTCGGTTCTGCAGGTTTTTGCTATCAGACGAAAGAGGTAGAGAAGCCAAAGGCAAAAACAAAGAAAGAAAAAGAAAAAGAATCTAGGAGAAGGAAAAGATAAAGATAAACCTTGTGTTTAAGACTATTTCTGTGCTGACCCCTATTTATTTCTCCCCAACTATTTGCTAAATAACAACATTCAAAAAGAAAAAATGGGAAAACCTGCTGAAAGTCCGCGTTCTTCAACGCTGGAAACCAAAAAAGCATCTGTGACTGAGGAAAAGACCAAGTCGTCTCAAAAGGCGCCCGTGGTGAATGAAAAGGAAAAGAAAAAACAAGCTTTCATCACCAGAACAATCTGGTCTTTGGTGATGCTTTTTGGCTTTTCGATTCTTCTTCAACTGGGCCACATGCCGCTTATTTTGTTTGTGGTGCTTTGTCAAATTCTCATTTTCAAGGAAATCATCACCATGACCTCGGAGCCGGCTAGAGACAAGAATCTCCCTTACAACAAATTCTTGAATTGGTACTTTTTGATTGCCACCGTGTACTACTTAGATGGCGAGTCGATTTTCGGGTTTTTGAACGAAATTCACGTCTCGTCCATGTTGATGTTCTGGTACAAGAACCATAAAATGATTTCTTACCTGTTGTATCTTGCAGGCTTTATTTTCTTCGTTTCCACTTTGAAAAAAGGTTTCTACAAGTTCCAGTTTGCCCAATTATGTGCATCCCACATGACTTTGGTGATTGTGGTGTTCCAGTCTCATCTTATCATCGATAACATTTTGTCGGGTATTTTCTGGTTTTTCCTTCCGCTGGCCTTGGTCATTGTCAACGACATTTTCGCATACCTCTGTGGAATCACTTTTGGTAGAACCCAATTGATTGAGATCTCCCCCAAGAAAACTGTTGAAGGCTTCCTTGGTGCCTGGATCTGTACCGGATTTGCCGCTGTCATCATCTCCTATTTCTTATCGAAATCCGACTACTTGATTTGTGCCGCTACCAACTTAAACACTACTGTCTACAATTACCCTCACTGTGAGCCTAACTCGGTGTTTATTTCACAATTGTACCAATTGCCTACGAATGTCGCTGAGCTTGTCGGTGTTGATGTGATTTTCTTCAAACCAGTCTACTTCCATGCAGCTGTGCTTGCCACTTTTGCCTCTTTGATCGCACCTTTTGGTGGATTTTTCGCCAGTGGTTTGAAGAGAGCCTTTGGGATCAAGGATTTCGGCGATACAATCCCGGGTCATGGAGGTATGACTGATCGTTTCGACTGCCAGCTTTTGATGGGCTCGTTCTCCTACTTGTACATCCAAACATTCATTGCGCTGTCGAACATTAGCTTGACCAAACTCTTGCAAATGGCCATTTTCAACTTGAGCAACGACCAGATTCTTCAATTGGCAAAGGCGCTTTTGAAGTACTTACAAACCAGCGGAACAATCACTGAGGAATCGTTGGAGCAAGTGTTGGCGTTGTTGGCATAAACTTACGGGTTCTGCTCTGATCACGTGCTTGTGCACGAGCAGCTTCTAGATATTAATCGTGTATAAATAAAAAAATCATTCCCCGGGATATAATCTAAGAAAATAATTGAGACTAACAATAATGCTGGTAAAGTGTTTGGTGCGTTTCTGCTTGTTTTAGACGCGCTTTACTAAAGTGGCGTGTTTTTTTTTTTTTTTTTTTTTTTTTTTTTATTCAGTGTTTTAGTCCAACTTGCATGCTGGTTGACCTGGATTGGCGTTTTGTGTGTTCCCTCCAAACTCGCCACACCTTAAAGGTCAAACAAAATAACCGCCCCACATTCCAAGAAATAAACAGTTTTGGATTTTGATGATGATATCCAGCATTTTTTTTGTCCTAGCTCTTTTATGTACTCACTCGCCATTTCTTTTTTTTTTATTTTGCTTCAAGTTTAATTGGCAAACCATTTCATCCAGCTATTGTATATGCAGGATTCCAGCCTCATGTGTAGCAAACAGGGTGTTTATGTCTTACCTTAGCGAGGTCTGTAGAGATGAAAAGGTCTGATCTTTTTTAAACACGATGATAATTTGATGAGCCAGATAAGTAATAAATACTTTTATAACTGATACATCTTTCAACTTTTTCTATTTTAATTTAGACTTTACACATGTAAATTGTCACGTGAGCAAGGATAAATTCTCCAGCCACAAAACCTTTATTTCTGAAGAAGAAGAAAAAAAAATTCAGTGAAATCATCTTGTCGAAAAAAATTTTTCCTGCTGGGCCCCTAAAATTCCCTTAACTAAACTTCTAAAAATATCTTAAACCATACACATGTGAACGCGTACTACTAATGCGTCCGCTTTAGCCAGCGATTCCGCCCAAAACGGAAGTGCGAGCTTGCTTGTTCCTGTATACAACCCCGGGACTTCCAAATGCGGAAGACCAAGCACCTATTTTGCAGCCAGCGAGCTGCGTCCTAAGTTAGATTAGTGTGTATTAGTGTACTACTGATGATAAGTTTTCAGGAATATAAAAGGACCGGGCAAGAACCCTTGATCAAGGAACTTTGCCAGAAAATTCACTTGCATTTACCCAAAAAGTTCTATCCTTGCCCGCTCCTTTTCTTTTCTGCCGCTCGCAGCTATTTCTTGTCATTCATTACACAGCTTTCATTTTACTAGAAAATTTTCTTAACAGAGTTTAAAATGCACTTCTTTTTCACTTTTATTGCACTTCTTCAAGTGCTTGTCGCTGCTCCGCTTCCGTTGGTGGTGACCAGATATCATACTGCCGCTGCAGTCACCACCACACAAACTTTTATTACAGGAACCACCACTATTTGGTTGCCTCCAGTGGAAATCTTCATTTCGAATGGTGTCACCTATACTTTCACAAACTATGAGGGTCAATGGGCTACTACTCAAGCAACCACAACCTCTTCTTTCGTTGCCCCAACTACCACCACATTCTCGCCTGCTGGCCAGACCGAGACCACGGAAACTACGCCTGCTGCTCAAAATACATTCACTACTCAAACACCAACCACAACTCAAATTTCTTCCAGCACTCAAGCTGTTCCAATGACTACTCAGTCTTCTCAGACTACTGCAACTACTGCTGCTCCAACGGTCGTCACTACTGCAATTTCTGCTACACAAAATACGCAAACTACTCAGATGACCACTACTTCATCCCTGAGCGCTGTCATTAGCTCTAGCACTGCTGTTGCAACATCTGTTCCAAATTCTTCGTCTGCAAGTGTGTCTGTTCCTGTCTTCACCCCATCCTCTTCTGTTGCTCCCACGAGCATTGCAACTACTTCTCTGCTTGCGACATCTCTGACATCTTCTACTCAACAAACCACCTCTCAGGAAACCCAGCCAACTACTCAGGCTACTACACAGCAAACGACTCAGGCTACTACACAGCAAACGACTCAGGCTACTACCCCGCAAACAACTCAGGCTGTTACTCAGGATACGACTCAGGCTGTTACTCAGGATACTACTCAGCCTACTACTCAGCCTACTACTCAGCCTACTACTCAGCAAACAACTCAGCAAACTACTCAGCAAACAACTCAGCAAACAACTCAGCAAACAACTCAGCAAACTACTCAGCAAACAACTCAGCAAACAACTCAGCAAACAACTCAGCAAACAACTCAGCAAACAACCCAAACGACTGCCCAAGAAACCGCCCAAACTACTTCTTCCAGTAGTGCTCTCACCCCTACTGTTAGTGTGAGCACCTCTACAATTGCTCCTGCTACCACTTCCACTAGCTCCACTACAAGCACCGCTACCACTGCCACTCCTACTCCTACTCCTACTTCCACTTCTGTGCCTTCTGGATTTATCAGCCCTCCTTCTGTGATCGTGTATTCTCCATACGCTAGTGACAACTCATGTAAGAGTTACGAGGCCATTGAAGCCGACTTGAAGTTGATCAAGTCCAAGGGAATCAACAAGCTTCGTCTTTATGGTGCAGACTGCTTGGTTATCTCTGCTGTTCTTCCTCTTTGTAAGCAGCTTGGCCTTACTGTTAACCAAGGATTTTGGATTTCTTCTGCAGGTGTGGACTCCATTGATTATTCTGTGTCGCAAATTGTTGCTTGGGCCCAAACCAATGGTTGGGATGTTTTCGACTTTTTCACTGTGGGAAATGAGGCTATTAACGATCGTTTCTGTACTGTTTCTGACTTGATTGGCAAGATTGCCAGTGTCAAGGCGATTTTGAACAACGCCGGTTGGAACGGCCGCATCACTACCTCCGAGCCTCCAATTTCCTACATCAACAACCCTAGCTTGTGTACCGAATCTGCCATTGACTTTGTGGGAATCAATCCTCACTCCTACTTCAACATGAACTTGTATGCCTATCAAGCAGGTGAATACATTACAGCACAACAGGCCCAGGTCGTCTCTATTTGCTCTAAATCTGCCTTTATCACGGAAACAGGTTACCCACATAAGGGAACTGCAAATGGTAACAATGTGCCCAGTGACGCTAATCAGTTGGCTGCTCTTGAGTCGATTATGAAATATACTGGTGGAGATGTTACGATATTGACTGCCTTTGACGATATGTGGAAACAACCAGGTCCTCATGATATTGAGCAGTACTTTGGTATGCTTAACCTTGTCTATTAAGCCTGAACTCTAGCATAAACCTATTCTCCGTCACCCTTGCATTTAAACTTGTATAATAATTTGAACATCTTTCTCGAACTTCAACTGTAGCCCCAGTGTCAATCAAAAGCTTGTTTATATTTACAGATATTACCATTAGGCTAGGATTCTTCAAAGCAAGCTGTATCTCTGGAGAAGAAAGATTTGGGCTGCTCTAATTATCAGTCAAGCTTTGATTTCCGTATAGAATCCAGTCAAAATCACGCTTGGGTGTTTGGAAGCCCTTGGGATTCTTCAATGTACAAAGTAGATAATCGAATTTCCCTTCAATGGCTTGTTGAATGAATTGGTGAAGGTTTCTTGAGTTTCCATGAATTCATCTCCTAGTTCATTCCTCTTGATTTTCACATGTACGTATTAGTTTTTTGTTGTTTACATTATTGCTACTTTTGACAATCAAACCTTGCTTAGCCTGTTGAATATCTTCCAATCTTTCTTTACTCTAGTATCAAGCTTCATCACTTAAACATAAGCGGTTTACTATGTGGCTCAACTTTACTTTTATATCAAAACATTCATAACTCATTAACTCTGAATAAAATCATTATACATCAAATCAAGCCTTGAAAAACGAAAAACCCGCTAGAATTCAATTACTTTTTGCGGGAAAAACTCGTCAATAAGCTCTTTATAGTAAGGCATGATTTCCTCCACATTGTACCGATCATCTGCTTTCGAATAAAGATCGTATTTGTTGAAAGAACGCACGGCCTCAAGCATCTTTGCATCTTCCTCATTCATCAAATAATGATAGGCATTCTCATGATGCCAAGGGTAGAAAGAATGGTACCTAATCATGGCTAATGCTTCTGGTGGGAGCGTGGAGTTGATTTTGGCAATATGGTACATGTATTCATCATGGCCCCAGCTAAGCATGACGGAATCAAGTCCGCACTTTTTCGAATAAATGCCATATTTTGTATTGTATAGAGGGTTCGAAAAATCCGGGTTCTTGTGGAAACTATCGCTGAAAATGATTTTCTTCAGAAACTTGCATCCCACAGGGAAAGTATCCCCCACCACATCCCATTGGCCCCGGGAATCGAAGAAATATAGAAGCTTGCCCAAATCATGAATTAAGCCAACAAGCTGCATCCATCGAGGCTTGTTATCTCGGCGAATCGCCTCTGCAGTTTGCAACGCATGGTCGATCTGGCTAAGCTCTGTATCTGGATCACTATCATCAAGCAATTTATTGAGTTTTTCGAGGCCTTCCCATACCGTCATCTTCGCCCGCACCTTGCTTTTGAAATTGATGCGTGCTTGAATATTGTATGCTACTGTTTGGAGCTCATGCTGCTCCTGGTAAAAATCCTTGACTCGCTCACAAGCTAGGTCGTATTGCCGAAACGCCTTGCTATCGATGTTTTTGTAAAATTCCGTCTCTTTATTCCAAGCAATCACCTCTGGATTTTCCATGGTTTTCTCGGTTTCTCGTAGCTCGCGTTCGGCTTCTGGATGTGATTTTTGTGAAGAAATCGGTAGATTTTGCTCATTTTTGGTTTCACCTGAAATATCGGGATTTTCTCCATTCTCCTCGATTTCGATTTCGATCTTTCGTACTTTCGTGGGCCGAAATTCCGCCTCTAATTTATGTACCAATTGTACATCATCGTCCAAATCTTCTAGTAGTCTGCCGTTTCTCTTCAAAGGTTCGGTACGCAGCGATTCCTGCTTTTGTGTCAGATCCGGGGGCATAAAAAAAATTAAATAAAGAAGACGAAGAACGATAAATTCAGGAAAAAAAAAAAAAAGTATCGATAGCTGTATCGCTTAATTACTTGTATAAAGATGGAAAATTGGATTTAAGTAACTTCTACATATTGTTCGTTCTAGGCCTGCGGTGCGCATCGCTTACATAGTTAAGCAGCAATGGGAAATGGCGGTGCCGAGACTCGAGACTCGTATAAATCTATCAGGGCCATAACAATCTACAAAATGAAGGTCGTTTAAACGTGTTTGAATTAAATGCAGGTGAATAAATACTGTCCATGGAAAGGAGGAACATATAAGATTCCATGGGGATGATCGTATTGTTTGTTTGTTTTTTTTTTTTTTT
>JAJMCO010000215.1:0-21140 GCA_030573015.1 Metschnikowia peoriensis | reverse complement strand
AAAGAACCCTTCCCTATGACCTCAAGAGGTTCATATTCATCTGCAATTGTAGACATAATTTGTAGGTGCAAGTATGAATTTGAATGAACGTATTCGTGATATGTATCTTTTTAGATCAGGCCTTTCTATGCGCTTAGTTATGAGTGTCTTGCACTACTTGCATATTGATGTGAATTTTTAGCGATTTCTAGATGTTTATGTCTGTTCCGAATCGGGTATTTTTTTGGTCTCAAAAATAGTGGGTGCGAAAAGTCAACAAGTTGGCCGAGTTGGCACATTAAGTTTTTTAATGAGGAATTGATATACAGTTTGATTTCATCAGATCGATGGTAATTATTACCGGTGATTTATTTTTTAAATGGTATTAATAAACTTGCGGGAGTGTTCCTCCAAGCTCAAGCAGATAACCTCAAAAACATCACGTTCTAGCTTGTGTGCAAGTTTGCGATAGGATGCTTTTCTCTTTCACTTTACTCTATAAATATATTGAAAGCTTGACAACGACGAATATCAAATTGAGACTATATGGCAGATTTAATTCAGCTCTGGATCATTAGACCCCTTTGAGAAGTCTACCATCTGACATTGAAAATTTCGAAAGTCCCCCTTTCTCAGTCCCCCATCCTTAAGCAAATAATCTAAGAGCAAATAGGGAACGAACCTTCTGTAAGTCAGAGCGATAAAATTTAAAAAAAAGTCATATCTTCAGTATTTCACTAGTAACTTGAAGCTGCTTACAACGAGAGAAAAGAGATCAAAAAAGCATTTTCTTTTCGGAAACGCTCTTGTTGTTAAAACCACCCTTTTTTCAAACTTGAGCTTTTGAGATTTGAACTCTTTGAATTTTCGGCAGTTATGATTTTGTAACTTCGTAAGCAATAATGAAATGACTATGACGATGCATATTAAGTAGATATACAGAAGGCTGAAACACAAAATGTGAAATCAAATTCTATTTAAATTATATCTTCGGAAGCATCTTGGAAGGATGCAACACGTGCTGACAATAACATTCCGAGAATGATTAATTATGGCGCCATAGCTGTGGATGAGGACCGATAAGCCATATCCTGCAGAAAGAAAAAAACAGCCTAAGGCCCACTTTTCGATTGTCGGTATTATGTTTTTACTTTCCAACACTTCTTCTTCTTCATAATAAAAAAAAAAAAACTCCAAAAATGGTTAAAATTGTCAAATCCGCCTCGGAATTCAAAGAATCCTTGAAACATGATGGTTTAGTCGTCGTCGATTTCTTTGCCACCTGGTGTGGTCCTTGTCGTACTATTGCCCCAACTGTGGATCAGTTTGCTGAGGAGTATCCTACTGCTTTATTTATCAAGGTAGATGTCGATGAAGTTCAGGAAATTGCTCAAGAGTACCTGGTAGCTGCTATGCCCACCTTCCTTCTTTTCAAGAAGGGAGAAGTTGTACAAAAGGTAGTTGGCGCCAACGCACCTGCTTTGAAAAAAGCCATCAACGATAACATTTAGATTATGCCTATATTCCATAGTAAATCAAGATTAAAGATTCTTCGAATTTCGAGATTAATGCAAGTAGTTTAGTGGTTTTCATTCATAGGTTGGATTACCGGCAGACGTAAAATTTCATATTTCAGAGATCAGAAGGCCACAAAAAATATTGTTTTTTCTGTGCTTCCGTTAGAATATTAAGTGCCGATGAAACCACAAGTTATTGTCAGAGACAAATCCTAAAATTTGAACACAACGTGTTATCTCCAATTTCGTCCTATGGAGCCGTGCGGGCATGCGGCGCGTTTATCATAAAGAAATGCAAATCACGTCAGACCAACCACAACGTGCAGGATTAGACGATCAACGAGTGACTTTACATTACTTCTTTGAAAATCGTTTTTTCGAAATATTCAACCCCTTTTCTGCTATTTCACGCCACTGGCTTGTTTTGAATCTCAAAACTAAGTAGCACAACCTTTTATGTGGGAAAATGTTTACTGTCATCGTCCCGGGGGCCTCACAATCCTATCTGTCAGGTGTTGCGAGGAGAGATATTTGAGGCTTGGGGAGAATTCAATAAGTCGCTGCATTAGACGTCTTGCGGGGTTATAATGGTTTAATATAAAATATATTTGTTTGACGCGCTTCTACTTAGAGAACGGTCCAAGTAATATAAACTATTGAAGGCTTAGTGATTTTTTAAAATTCGAAAAATATTTAAAATTCTTAAAAAAGAGAAAGATAGGTGGTTTAAAAAAATATTGACTCCGGCGTGATTCGAACACGCGCATCTTACGATAACAGAACTTGAGTCTGCCGCCTTAGACCGCTCGGCCACAGAGCCTTTTGTGCATGATTCCATGCACAGAAAAATATGATTGTCAAGGTTAACAATGTTAAATATGCAGGCAAAGGATTGTCAACATGAAAAGGGCTCATATTTTGTATGTTAAATAACTGCTTTTTACTTTGTTATTACCTCAGATTTTAACGCTTTCATGTGTTTCAGTAAAACAAAAAACATAGGACAAAGAAAAGAAAAGTTTGGTCTTCAAAACAAGATCCTTGTTCTGGTTCACCTAATTGGAGTAAAAACAGAAGTAGTAAACATTGAAAAAGCACTCACAAGCTTGCTTTGTTGAGCTTCTACCCAGAGGCTGTTTATGTATTAAGCTAAAGAATCTTCCAAATTCACTTGTTGACACAAGATATGCCTTGAGCGTGTTCTCCGGGATGTGTAGTTGAGGAACTTATAAGTGAGCGAGTCTCTTGATTTGCGGTTAGAAAATTCTGTTGTTCGCAGCTTGCAATTATTGTCTCAATTATACATAATTTGACTATTGTCTTATTGATAGATAGTTTGATTTACCGTCTAATATGTAAACAATAAATAAAAAAGATGCTTGTTCTGTTTGAGTACAGGAGAGATTTACAAATTCCTATTGTTCAGAAATTAATCATAAACGTAGCACTATAACACCAAAACTCCTGGAGGCGTAAACAATTTCGGAGGACTGGAAAGATGTAAAAATCGACAAACAGAGTTGACAAATATTTTTTGGAAAGTATTGACGAATAACATACTCTGTCTGAAATCATAGAATTCATTGTGCGTGGGTTAGCTGGAAGGCCTGCGCGTGTTTCAAACACGAGATTAATTAGTTGCCATACACAATGATACAATTAATTTGTCTCTTGGGTATTTTTTAGTCAAAAGACAATAACCAAGAGTGAATACATTTTGGTATAAATAAAAGTCTTGGGGACTTAGTGTAACACGGAAGAGAGGGATTTGTAAAACTCATCCGGGTAATAGTCGCCTAATTGATAAAATGCTGGTCTGGCTTACGCATGTGTCGAACGTGCGCGTAAAAAAAAAAAAACGTAATATAAAAGGACTGCTTCCCTTGTCGCACCTGTCTTGATTTTTTTTCCTTAAGTCTTGCGCTTCCATTAATTTGGTAAAGTGTATCGCCATGAATACTGGAGGCTTCCTAGCAGATCTGCTAGCAGTATTCACCCCGCTTACCTCAAGATCCTACTTGATACGTCCCTTTACCAATTGTTAATCAGTCTATCTAAATGGTTACAATTATCTGGCCGAAGGGTACAGTGGGCTCTTTGCTCAGAAGCTGGGCGGCTGACTCTTGATCTACAAAGGATTGAAATTAAATCCAAACACGCAAAAATCACCGTTTAAATTCACGCAAAGTCAACTGCTTGCAAACCACAAAAACGCAGAGTTCACTGCTCAATAAAACAACGAATTCACGCAACGCCAACTGTGCTTGCAAACTACAACAACGCAGAGTTCACTGCTCAACAAAACGACATATTAACTGACAGCAGCTACGCGTCCCTTATCCCTTCCAAATAGTTTTTTTTAATCAAGTTTTTTCTAAATATTTTCTGTATCATGTAGTGATGTGACATTATTAGTTTTAATAATTTCACAAACTTTGGATCTCTTTCAAACGCAAGAAATTCATGGCCAAAGATTATTATTTTGTCCCAGTTATTGCTCGCTCAAGCCTCGTTGAACCTTGGGATGGTATCAAACATTCCCAGCAAAGCTGCAATCCTTTTTGTCCTTATTTCTTTGTTCAGATTAGTGGCGAAGTAATGGAAAAGAGTGAAAATTGTTAGACGAAGAGAAAAAACTAAACATGATTTAAGATTTTCTTGCTTAAAAGAAGACTAACGAGATTTTGTATGAATTGAATTGGGTCTTCACTTATCAGAATTTTGTTTTATCTTTGAACTATGAATATTACGGTATTACAAAATCAAAAAGCCCCTTTTTGCTTACTTTTACATTACCTTTGAAAGGATTTAATTCAAGTATAATGTTATCGTTGTGTGTCACTGATTAATTTATTTTTCCATGTGCTTCTATAAAGAGTTCGAGGTCAAAAACAACCTTAATTCAGATGTGAAGGTCAGAACACAATGGTGTGGTCGTCATTCGACGGCGCGCATGAGGCGTGATGTAACGCCAAGAAACAAAAAAGAAACAAAAAAAAAAAAAAAAAACAGGCTGATACCATTTTACACATGCTCAGGATCCAAAAGAATGGGCCTTTGTAAAAGCCTTCTAGGTTTAATATTTTAAAGGGGAAATGCCTCGTAAAAATCGTTACGACTGGAGGAGTAGATAAGTTTTTCCGTTTCTTTCTTTTTTTTTTTTTTTTAATTTTTTTATGGTAACTCAAACGGCATAAGGCAGTCCGAGGACCGGCTTACTAATCTCGATTACAAAGGAGCAAACATATTGTCTACATTGCTTTAGAGAAAAGTATTAAAGGAGTAGAAAGATTCCGAAAGCTCATATTCATCATCAACAAGTTCAATACAAAAAATTAACTCAAAAAAAACAAAAAAACAATGTCTCTTCCAAAATTTCAACAAGTTTCCTTGACAAAGAAGGTTGCAGAATCACCAGACGCGGTGGAGTGTGTGCAGGTCGAAACTCCTCAGATCACCGGTCCTTATGACCTTATTGTTCGGAACAAATATAGTGGTGTCAATTTCATCGATGTGTATTACCGCAAGGGTGTTTACCCAGCAGAGTACCCTTATATTTTTGGCAGGGAGGCCGCTGGTATCGTTGCTGCCGTGGGAGGCGAGGTAACTGATTATAAGGTGGGGGATAAAGTCGCGTATCTTGGCCTGCAGACATTTGCTCAATACACGAAGCTTTCTGCCAAAGATGTGCCAATTAAAAAGCTTCCAGCCGATGCCACGGATGAAGATTTGAAAACGTGGGCTGCTATTTTGCTTCAAGGATTAACAGCAATCACCCTTCCAATCGAATCCTACGAGGTGAAAAAGGGCGACTTTATTTTGGTATGGGCTGCAGCCGGCGGTGTCGGACAAATTCTTACCAAATACACCTCTTCCCTTGGTGCAAGAGTCATCGCCATCGCCTCTACTGACGAAAAGTTGGAAATTGCCAAAAAATGTGGTGCTGAGTTTTTCATCAAGGCTAGCGAGGATATTGTTGCAAGAGTAAATGAAATCACTAAAGGTGAGGGAGTTCGCGCCTCTTTTGACAGTGTTGGAAAAGATTCCTTTGAGACATCTTTTGCGGCTTTGGGCATGAATGGAACGTTCGTTACTTACGGAAATTCCAGTGGTGTCATTCCACCTTTTAGCTTGGATAGGTTGACTGCTAAAAACTTGAAGGTTGCCAGACCTCAAGTCTACAATTCTTTAAGAACAAAAAAGAATTGGGAGTTTTACACCGATGTTTTGAAGGAGGGATTGGCAAATAAGACCATTCAGCTTAACATTCAGGGAACTTATCCTTTATCCGAGTATGCACAGGCGACAAAGGACTTGGAGGGTAAAAAGACTACTGGTAAGTTAGTCATTGAGATCCCATAGAAATATGGAGAGATTTGCCTTTAGATCATTTAGTAAATGTATTTTTGTTCATTATATTACTAAGATAACCTTGGTAATAAAGTTGTAGGCGGGTTGAAGTGACTGGTGCAGCAAAGATTTGAAGGCAGAAACCCTCAAAGCAGATATTCACACAAGCATGCATCCAGTTTTAGAAATTACACTAATTACTTAGATGACATTCATGAACATTGAACCCAGTTTTTGGCCGGCCCTAATATTGGAGGGTTTTGAAAAACGCGGTATCTCATGTCAAAACACGTATCGTGTTGAAACAGGGGGAGAAAAAGTTGGAATGGATCTGAAACTCCGCGGGATTATGTGCAAGTCACAACAAACAAGTCAGAGACATGACGTCAACAACAGGGGGGGATCGTGGAGAGAAACAGCGTGGCTCTGAAACTAAGGGAAGCTTCAATTTATAAAACCAAATTGATAGAAAGAGCAGATAGCTACTACGTGCTGTTTTCCTATGACAAATTTCGGAAAAATACCGCTTTTAATATATATTTTTTATATATATATATTCACTTGAGAGTGTCACATAAATGGTGCTTCGAAAATTATGCGCGTTTGGTGACGCAAGCACATAACCGAGAAGGTGAGAAAGCGCGAATCCAGCTCCTGCCACCAGGCCCGGTTGCCTGATTGGGAAACAGCTTCCAATGCGCAGCCAGCTTTCATAACCTAACAAGGAATAGATCGAGTCCTTAGGGGATTGTCCCAAGGAAATCATTCGATCTTTTCATTTTGAGTCAATCATCGGCCATAAAAACCCCCTGTTATTTTTCATAACTAACATCTTACCCAAGTCATTCATTCGTCACAAGCTCCTTGCTGGTTGTTATCCTTTGTCCCATTCTGTTTTTTTTTTTGTGATCTTACTCGAGATACCATTTCCAGCTTACCAAAAAAATTTCTTTTCTTTCTCTATCTTCTTAACTTTCCCCATTCGTTAAAAAGATCTCGCCAAAGGTAAAAACTACTTCAAATCGGAAACTATAGAGTTGCACCAACAACTTTGCCTATTCAGAGAGTTTTTAACATCGTCCAAAAAACCTTCCACGTGGATCATTTACAGATCAACCTGCGCTATTGAGATCAAACGAATTAGTTCAAGATAGCCATGTTTTCTGAATCCTTACTCGAATTTGAAGAATCGCTTTCTGAGATGTCAGTCTCAACAAATGCCATCATGTTGAACCATTTGGATCTCAAGGCCGATCTTAACAGATTTTCGGTTACTCTGTCTCCCGAAAACGTGGTATCCGAAAATGACATCAATGAGATTCTCGCCAAATACGACTATGCTTCTGATGAAGCTACTTTATGTCCGTGCTGCCGAACACGGTTATCAGAAATACTGTCATCATGCTGTGAGGAGTTTATCGAAACCGCGGCGATGGGATTTCAGTCCACCACCGAGTTGAACTACTGGCATTCTTTTCTAGAAAACCCTTACAAAACACTCTTAGCACTTCCCAACTATACGAAAGTAGCATTCTTTCAAAAAGGTGTGCCATTTCAGCTCCGTCCCTCAGTCTGGCGGAAGTTGATTTTTGTTAATCAGAAAAACCTTACAGGAATCCCCCACGAAGCCAAAGTGCTATTTAAGAACTTTCAGCATTCATACAATAGAGATATCTCTAACCAAATCAAAAAAGATTTATCCCGCACGTTTCCAGAAATGCGTTTTTTCAGCGACCCGGAAACTGTGGGTTCATTGCTTACCATCTTGAACGTTTACGCAAACTATGATTTGGATCTCGGGTACTGTCAAGGTCTTTTGTTTCTCGTGGGAACGCTTTTCTATCAACTAAAAGACCAAGAAGCCACTTTTCATTCCCTATGCAAAATTATGGAATGCGAGCCCGAGCTACGGGCGATTTTTGTTCCATCAACCATGTCGACAACCTTGGAAAATTGGTACAGAGACTTTTTTTCCATTCTTACATCTGTTGACCCAGAGTTGGCCACACACTTGGACTCGTTCTGTAACTGCAAGGTATTCTTATACCAATGGTGGTTATCTGCTACATTGATTCACGCACCCGATTTCACAGTGAACAACAGAATCGTAGACTTTTGTCTAATGGAGGGCTGGAAAGTGGGCATATTCAAGGTTTCCATTGGCCTTTTACTCTGCAACCGTCCGATCATAATGTCTTTTGGTGAAGGTGACGAAGAGGTTGTGTACCAGCATTTGTTAAATGAGTCAAAATGGGGAAACGTGATCAACAACTCGACAGCATTTTTTGGTGACATGCTCTTTTTAATGGACGAGTCCTTGTTCATTGATTCTGAAACAGACATTGTTCCCCAGGTGATGGTGACGCCAAAGAAGAAGCACTCACACAAGCGTACGGGGTCTTCAGTGTTGGGGATGTTGAAGAATTTGGCCATAAGCAATGTGTCGGCTACAGAGGGCGAGTTGAACTCTGCCACATCGCTTCTGAGTGCAGATAGCTTTGCCCCAAACGAAAACCGTTCACAGATGTCACTATTTTCCCCAGCAAAAGATACTGAGTCGATCTATTCCAATGCAACAAGTTTGTCGTGGGATAGGCAACTGAGAAACCGGGCCAGAAAGTGCTCGTTCAGCGACAGTTGTCTGGTCAGGACAACAATGGAGGATCTTGCATTGGAAAACGAGGCTCTCAAGGCTTTATTGAAGAAGGTCTACGGGAGTCTAGATAACGAGGCACTCAAAAGTGATATCAGCACGATGATCGATATTTGATTTGCCTGTTTAGTACGTACAAGCCTCGAGATTTATTGGTTTGTCTGGGCGAGGAAAGAGACAAAGAGAGAGAGACGCGAGTCTCAAGTCGAATAATTGTCAGCAATTCCTCTTTTGTTTTCTTTTCGGTTGTGTTAGGGTATCATATAGCTAAGTATTCAATCCTGATTCACTAAGTTCGTGTTCGTAGATTTTTATTACGATGATTTACTTCAGAGATTACATTTCGCAGCCCAGGACGCGGCCCATGCTCTACGTGCTCTACCGCCTGTTGCCTCTCGCTGGGGTCGTGTACTGCCGGGTAACCCGCACCTCCACCGAACCTCACTAAATTTTTTGGCCATGCAAGTTGAACAGACTCATTAATCCACCATTGGTTTTTGCCTTTATTTGCATAAATTCGTATGTTCAAATCTCTCAAAACACCATGTTTGTGGGTATTTATGTCTTTGAGGAAAGCTTCCATGAAGTCAACCGGGCTCGCTGGCTACTTGTCAATCCCCGACTCTTTCCCCGAATTTCTGCGGGTGATTTGGCGATCGCCATAGTTAAATAAGGCGAATCCATTTGACGTGGCTTTTTTGCATTGAAATGATATCAATCATGGATTCATAAGCACCCAAATGTGGCATAAGGACTTGAGGCATGAAATCAATCCAAACACAAAAAAATAAGAAAGAAAGAAAGAAAGAAAGAAAGAAAACACAAAACATATACTAACTAAATCCAGGTTTTTACATTACCACGAACTTTAGCACAACTACAGAAGAAACGACTGCAGACTACTGATTAGCTCTGCCGTCGAAACATAATCAAAAACACATAAACACGAAAGTTATCTACAGTGACGTCGCCATCGGCCGCCAGCCCCTCGGGCACACCTTCCACGACCCACGAAGAAGAAACATATACGCTTGATCAACTCTTGCAGGAAAAGCCTTTGAACCCACTGCGCCTCCTTATCCACGAGCCCAGCATTTCGGAAAACTCGCAGTACGTGTCAATAGTTTTAAACCAGCTTTCGATCCTTTTGGCCACGTGTCTGACCACCAACTGGAAGTCTCATCACACTCAGATCCGATACATTCTTAGCACCGAGAGGAAACACCATATTGTACACTCTTATTTCTACAACAAGCTAGTTGCATTAGTCGAGGACCAGTTTCGTATCTCTTCGCCCCAGCTCTCGCCACTCGAACGCATATTCCAGGCCGAGCTTCAACATTTAGCATCAGACTGCACTTTCATCGAGTTTCTTATTCCTGAACTTGCATCAAACCTTGGAACTGCCGCCACAGACCGTCTTTTCGAGTACATCGAGCGATTTTCCATCGATCCAGTTTTAGCATTTACATTTGTACTGCGCATCGCTGACCCAGACTCGCCTTCTGTCAAGCTTTTCTTTGAAGAAGCATCCTCAAAAGTCCCTGCGCTAGTTATTGAACGCAGCACAAAGTCCGACCGTTCCTGGTGTCACGTGCTTCTTGATTGCATTTTACGCCTGCCCACCTACCCATTTCTTCACAAGCTCTCAACTATTGGCCAGTTCAACGCGTTTGACCTGACCATTCCTCCAGTACAAGCTTTTTTTCGCAGCATTTTAAAGATGTCGTTTAAGGAACTCTTGATTGAAATTGGGCCCGAAAACTTGTTGCCAGAGAAACTTCTCCCCTCGTTGCTTCAGATCAAGCCAGAGGACGCAGATGCTAGTATTGCCTTGATTTTGGCGGAGGTGCTTATTCCTGGATCTCAGGGCCTT
Organism: Metschnikowia peoriensis; assembly: GCA_030573015.1. Lineage (NCBI taxonomy): Eukaryota > Fungi > Ascomycota > Pichiomycetes > Serinales > Metschnikowiaceae > Metschnikowia > Metschnikowia peoriensis. Next base: position 10,765 of record JAJMCO010000215.1, on the reverse strand, counting down.
ACCTCTACTAATGGTGGCATTACTGCACTCACATTTGTCAATAATTTGCCCGAGGCTAATGCCAAGGGTGCACAGTTACAGGCATGTTTAAAAACCATCGAGCTGAATAAGAACTTCAACTTAAACTGGTTTTCCATTTTCGCCAAGGTGCAGGATTTCTTGTTTGATGCATCCAAGCGTAATAGCCAACCTTCAGTGGCCAGCATTACACAGCTTTTCTCTGCGCTTGACTATAAACAGGGTCCCATCGATATTGTCTTGAGCTACGATTGGTGGTTTGACAAAACGCTTTTGTTTATGTTGCAGTCCATGTACACAAAACCGGGTGCTTTCGATATCATGAATTCAAAAAATCTCACACTTTGTTACGATGAAGAGATCAATGCTAGTGAACATGAGCTTTTAAAGTTTGTCAATATCGCGAAGCTTGAAGTCCAGGTCATGTGCAAAATTAGTGCGCAATCTGCGCAGCACACGAAGTTGCAAACTGAAGGTGACAAAAAACTTGAGACCTGGCTCACCCAGTTTTTCGATTTGCATTGCCGCTCTGAGCCTCATCACGTGATTGCAGGTGCGTTGGCGATTCCCGATAAAAACGGCTATATTTTAGACCGTATTGACCGGTTGTTTGCATTTATGATGGACCGTCCATGGGTCGATGAAAACGTGGTGCAGTTGGGTAAAGTGATTAAAAAGTTTAAGGAGTTTGATATCCAGTTGGCCATCCTGAAGCTCATTGAGTTCTATACTACTAGAGCCACCCCTGAATCGCTTACCAAGGTCGTGCAAACGGCAACTACTTTTGACTTGTTTGATGAGTTGTCCAGAAAGGCGAAAGGTATGACTTTTAGTTTGTACTTGGCTTTTGTTGTTGAGGCATCAACGCTTGTGCCTGATGCATCTGGTTTTGCGGAAAATTTGAAGCACGTTCTTGATACAGATGCAAGAAACCCGAAGTTGAAGAATGTCGTGTACCAGAGCTTGCTTGAGATTTTAGAGACGAGAACTGCCCAAGACTTTGAGGCGAGCCAACAACAGCAACAGCAGCAACAACCCGGGGCTCCTCCCGTAATCCCTTCAAGACCTTTGAAAGTTAGTGTTGTGTATGCTTTATTGGATGCACTTAAGGGTTCACAGGGCCTTATTGACCCAGAAAGACTCAAGAATTTGCAATTGTCTTTGTTGACTACTTACCCGAGACTTATCAACTTTGGTATTGGCCACGATGTCGCGATTATGCTGAACGAGGAAAAGTTCTCCAACTCTTTTCCTCCACAAGTGGAACAAGAGATGAAGACGTACTATTCAAAAATGTACAACAAGGAGATGGACATTAAGGAGATCGTGGAAATGCTCAGTAGAATGAAGAATAGCGACTTATCTCACGAACAAGACGTTTTTGCGTGCATGATTCATTCTTTGATTGATGAGTACAGATTCTTTTCCGAATATCCATTGACTGCATTGGCTTCCACTTCGCTTCTCTTTGGCGCTCTTCTCCAGAAAGACTTGATCCAAGGCACTACACTTACTGTTGCACTCAACTTCATCTGGGAGTCTTGTAATCAACCTCAGGATTCCCATATGTTTAAGTTTGCCGTTCAGTCATTGTACAACTTTAAGTCACGGTTGCATGAATATCCAATGTACTGTAAGCACTTGCTTAAGTGTCAGTCTCTTTCTGCTCATGCAAAAATGTACCAAATTGTTAAAGATGCGTCTAATGGTATTCCTTGCCCTGACTCGAATGCCCCACTGTCGGCATCTGCAACAGACAATAGTCAAGGACCCAAGTCGGAAGGTGTCTCTATCATCTACAACTCTATTTCCGCCGTAAAGAAAACAGTTGGTTTTGCAGCGCAAGAGGATCCCAATGAAGCAGTTTCCGACAAATTGTTGTTCTTTGTCAACAATATGACCTCTGATAATATGTTGTCAAAATTAGCTGAAGTCAAGAGTTTGTTTGTCGAAAAGTACTTTTCCTGGTTTGCACATTACTTAGTCACTGAAAGAGCAAGAACTGAACCAAACAACCATACCTTGTACACCAATTTGGTGTTTGCGTTGAACAATTCGATTTTTTATGAGTATGTCTTGAACATAACTCTTTTTGAAGTGAGCAAGTTGCTTAGAAATTTCAAAGATACTTCTTCGGAGAGACTGCACTTGAAGAATCTCGGTGCGTGGTTAGGAAAAATCACTTTGGCGAATGATAGACCTTTGAAGAGAGACCAGGTTGCTCTCAAGTATTTGCTCGTGGAATCCTTTGACTTCAAGACGCTTCACATCGTCATCCCTTTCGTGTGTAAGATCTTGGAGCAAGCAAGCCACTCTCGAGTATTCAGATGCCCTAACCCATGGGTTTTGGGAGTCATGAAGGTGTTAGTTGAGCTTTATGAATGCGCAGATTTGAAGCTTAACCTTAAATTTGAAATTGAAGTGTTGTTGAATGCATTTGACATGAAGGTGAAGGATATTGAGGCCTCAACTTTGATAAGAACACACAATCCAAAGCCTGAGGCTTTAGCTGCTATGTTTGGTACACGTACCGATGCTGGGGGTATGGTTGATCTTGCTACCTTGTCTATTGATGGTCCCGACCAAAGTTTGCAAATGCAACAGCACTTGCAGCAACAGGCTGCCATGATGCAACAACAACAGCAACAGCAGCAACAGCAACAGCAGCATTTGTCTCAATTGCAACATCTTCAGCAGATTAGGCAAATGGATGAGCACGTTCCTCAAGCCTCAGTTGCCAACCAATTGGATGCTTCATTCAGTACCTTGGTTGGCAATACGATCTTCACGCAAAACCCCAACTTGAGAAGAGCATTCCAAGCTTCGCTTGCTCGGGCTGTTAGAGAGTGTGCAGTGCCTATTTTGAGTAGAGTTTCCGAAGCAGTGTTATCGACTACTGAGGCGTTAGTCAGAAAGGATTTTGCAACAGAGGGTGATGCAGCAAAATTCAGAAAAAGTTATCAAATAATGGCACAACAATTGGCACACAGCATGGTTGTTTGCAGTGGACGGAAGATTTTGAGTGAGACCGTTGAGGCTACTATGTTGCAATTGCTTGGAAGCCAAATCAACTCAAACGAGTTGCCATTGATGGAATTGAACTCGGCTATTCAAAGCAACGTGCACTTGTGTGTTGAGATTGTTGAAAACTTGGCTGCCAGCAATATTAGTGAATTGATAGAAGAGCGGATGCGTCAACAAGTCTTGGTGCGTGAGCGTCATACGAAGGGTGAGCCTTTTATAGACGAGGCAGCCTCATCTTATGCACTTCAATTACCACCTCCTCTTGGGTTGAAATCGGAAGGTCTTCATGATGCGCAGTTGAATATCTATACCGGGTTTGGAACTAATTCTTTCATCATTAGAGCGGATCAGGCACAAGGCGTGCAACCGCCCCACCTTACAAATGTGAAAGCAAGTCCTTTGGCCCAGATTTCACAGCCTGTGGCTCAGCAGACACCACAACAAGTTTACCAAGAGCCTGTGACGCAAGTTGGTCCGCAAGGGTTTGGGGTGGAGCAAATCGACCCACATGGCCTTCCACAGGCAGTTCATGCTCGTGGTCAAGATGGACTTGGTGGAGGTATTGTCGATCCTCAATTGACTCCCCAGCATGCGCCAGCATCTCTTTTGCAGGAGGAATCGTCCGCAGATCAGCTTTTTAGCTTTATCACGCAATTGTGCGACAAAGCAATTCAAACTCTTCCTGGAATCAAAGAGACCGCTTTGCACGAATTGCCCGCGGAGCATCCCATCTTGCAATCGCTTTCTCAGGCGTTGGCGCTTTGCCAAAGCAACGCTATCAAACACCCTGAGTTGTTGTTAAAGGTTGCTCAGTATGCGGTGAACTGCTTGTTTACTCAAGTTCACGATAACCCAATGAGTAATGAAATTTATGTGGTGATCCTTGACAAGCTATGCGAGTGCTCACCTTCTACCGCGAAGGACGTGACTTGGTGGATGGTTCATTCTCTGGACCAAAGAAAATTCAATATGCCGGTGATTTTTTCGCTTTTGAAGGTCCAGCTTGTTACCCCACTTAAACTTGATAGCTCAATTGGAAAGTTAATCGCAGAAAGTAATAGCTCAGTGTTGGTCAAATTTGCTGCAAGTTTACTTTTGAACGTTTTCAGTTCTGAGGGCTCCCGACCAATCGCTTTACGCTCAGAGTTTGCTTGTACATTGGATGCCTTATTGAACTACGATCCAGAGGATACAGAGGAACATAAAAAGGCTGCAGCTATGCGTGATGAACTATTCAAATTGTTGAACGAGGCGAACATTCCTTTGTCTTCCTCCGAGGATAAAAAGGAAGGCGATGGCTTTGTGCAAATGGGCTACATTTTTGTTGAATGGGTCAAGTTAGTTGGTCACAATGAAAACAGCTTGGCTTTGCAGAATGCCTTTATTGATAAATTGTTCCATTGCGGCATTTTGACAGAGCCTGAAAAGTTCCAAACTTTTTTCAGAGCTGCAATTGAAATCAGTACTACCGCGTTTGTTACCGAACATGAGATCAGAAGCAGGACTCAAAGAGAAGTGTTGTTGTCCGTGGACTGTTTGGCTCTTTTGATTACGAGAATCCTTCTCAAATTTAGCAAGGCCCATGCTGCAGATGCGGCAGAGTACATGAAGATAATCTTTGGCATTGTAGCCCTCAAGCTTGTTAATGAGCATGAAGGGTCCAAATCTACGTGGAATGAACGTGCTTACTTCAAGTTGTTTTCGTCAATCATGTGCACATGGAGTGAAGCATCTACCTTTGATGGTAATGCGACAACTCATTTGGATGAATCATTCTACTCCGCTTTAGGAGATGTTCTTGACTCAGTACAACCGCTTATTTACCCTGGTTTTACATTTGCTTGGATTTCGTTGATTGCACACAGAATGTTCTTACCTAAATTGCTTGAGTTGCCCAATGAGGGTGGGTACAGCATGGCAGTGAAACTTTTGACCTCTCTTTTGAAATTTCAAAGCGCCTATTCAAAAGATAAGTTGCTCCAAAACGACGTCATTCAGGTTATTTTCAAGGCCATTAACAGAGTTTTTACCGCCTTGGCACATGATGAGCCAAAGTTCTTGATTGAATGCCATTATCAGTTGATCACTGCCGTGCCTTCGATCTACATCCAGGTTAAAAATCTCATTTTGTCTGCCGTTCCACAGAACATTGAAGCGCCAAGTCCATTCACCACTGCCTTAGACTGCAACAACTTGCCATTATGTGATGTTGCTCCTGGGGTTCATTATGCTCCTCTTGAAGATTTGAGTAAAGCAGGGTTAAAGAAGCCTGTTGAGAACTTCATCCGTATTCCTGCCTCAGCATTGTTGCGGACGATATACGCGGGCCTCAGATTGAATTATCCAAAAGACACTCCAAGCTTTGGCTTTGAATCTGTTAATTTCAACACAAAGCTCATCAATGCATTGGTTTTACATGTCGGCGTATCTGTGGTTGAGGAAAAACTTCCAAACAGCCGTGTTTTTAATCTGAAATCGTCTCAAGCATCCTTGCTTATTGATCTTTTGAACCATGGAAACACGGAGTTCAGATACCATCTTCTCGATGCAATTGCCAACCAGCTCCGCTCGCCTAATCTTCACACCCAGTGGTTTGTTAGCTTTATCACCTACATCTTTTCGCATGACTCTATTTGGACATCGGAAGAAATCCGGGAGGAAGTCGAGGAGATCTTGGTTAGAGTACTTCTTGAAAGGCACGTGGTTAACAAGCCACACCCATGGGGTCTTTCGTTGGTTTTGACTGAATTGGTCAGTAAGGACCAGTACCGGTTTTTCAGCAGGTCGTTTGTGAAGAAGGCCTCGCCGGAGTTACGGGGCATTTTCGAAGCGTTGGCCAAGACTACACATTCTTGAAACAGATATTATTATATACCTGCGCGGGTTTTATGCAAACGTTAGGAAATTTCAATAGCTGAGATTTGCTTAACTTTCTTCACATAACAATATAAGAATACATCAAAAGTATGTAGAAACGAAACTCGAATTGTCGAAAGATACGTAGATAAACCCGAAATTCACGTCAATCAAGATTGCCTTATTGGCCTGCATACAGGTCTCGGATCAGTTTGTAAGAAAGGCGCCGTGAAAGTCAGATCACCAGAAAAAAAGCACACGGTTCACGATTTTTGAAGAAGCCACAAAAGTCACAAATTAGTTGAAGTTTGCCGATTATTTTTCTTCTTCTACTGTACATATTGTTTGAGCTTGAAGCATAAAACTCATTTCGCATACATTCATACACAAACACATACGTCGCCTTTTTGAAATCTTGAGCTATATTCAGCATGTCCAGAGTTAAGAGAATTGCCAAGGAGCTTGAGGAGTGTAGACAAGACACAAAGTCGGGAGTCTCGCTTGATTTGGTGAACGAGACCGACTTGACCCATTTGGTGGGATATTTCCATGGTCCTCCCGGAACTCCATATGAAAAAGGTGTGTTCAAAGTGGACATTAACATTCCAAACGAGTACCCATTCAAGCCACCAGTGATGAAATTCTTGACCAAAATCTACCACCCCAACATTTCGCTGGTTACCGGTGCTATCTGCTTGGACATTTTGAAGGACGCATGGACGCCGATTTTGACGCTCAAATCATCATTGATTTCCTTGCAATCGTTATTGCAATCGCCTGAACCAAATGACCCACAGGATGCCGAAGTTGCTAAGCACTACATCAGCAACAAGGCTGGCTTTGAAGACACTGCGGCTTACTGGACCAAAGTGTATGCATCGGAAGAAGGCGTTGGCGGTCCTGCTGCATTGAGTGACAGTGCATTGTACGGTATTGACGATGCTATCGTGAGCCAGTTCGAGAACATGGGCTTTGCCAGAAACGTTACCATCGATGTTTTGAGAAGAATGGGCATCAAATCTTTCAACGGTATCAACAATAAGACCGAGGCTGAGAATAAGGTGTTGGAGGAGTTGTTACGTGAAACGGGCAACTAGAGTTGAGGTGACGACAGATGCCGCGGGATTTTAGACTTACGCATGCCATCGGCAGTAAATTCAGGATGTTACCATGCGCCGTAGCAAGCCTAGCACTTCTGATTACCCTTGAAATATAAAATCATTATATACGGCCATTATTGTAGGGAAGCATAAGAACAGGTAGCTGTAGAGATATGGATCTTTATAGTCTCATTTACCTACTTGATTTAATGAACAATAAACTTACAGAATTGCATTGGCAAATGTATCTTAATCGTTTAGTTTGAAATTATAAGGAAGAAATGCCTTGGATATTTCAACTTAATCAACGCTTCTAGCGATTGCTTCTTCAGCCAAAGTTGGACAGATCGTTTACATCGTATGTGTTTGTCTTGGCAGCAAATTGAATAAAATAATAGAACCCTCTTCCTTGACGTTCCCAATTTCGTTGTTACCAACTCTTGAGGAGGAATGTTCACACTACAAAGCGTATGAAGTGAATCTGCACAAATAGAATTGGCTCGACAAAATGTTGAGAAAGTATATGGGCTTATTAAATTATTTCGAGCACTCAACAAATTGTACTTTTTCGTATAAATCACTTTGAAATATACCGGATATAGTTGGGTATTTCCTTTAACAAAAGCCGAGACGAGCTCAGGAAGACGTTTCACAACTGACTGGTTTCACTCTAAACGTTGGATGCGAACACATATATTGTACCATCTTTTGTCAATTGGAATACATGAAAAAAAAAAAAAAAAAATTGAATGCTTACATGTAAGAAAGAAAAAGAATACGTTGAAATAAAAAGAATCAGTTGCTTATCTAACCATGTCAGACTTGAGCTTTGCTGTTTGTGTGAGAGCTATAGAACCTAGCAAGAATTATTGCTGCTCCGCTTCCCAAAAACTGGCACGATCTGGGACCGTTTCTGAAGCCACATCTCGCTTTAAAGAGGCCCCTACACCGATCCACTCACCGCTTGAATTAACCAAAATTATTAACAGCAAAGAAAAAAAAATCGGGCTTCAGCTCCTAGCTCATTTTATTGATTTTTTGAAATCAAACAAATGCTATTAATTCATGAGCCAATTCATATCCGTCTATTTTACCCAATAAAATTTGGTGAGCCAGGGCTTACCTAGCAAACACTTGGAAGCCTTTCTAAGCCTGATCCTGCACACCGAGATCGCCGTGCGTGCGCGCAGTGACCCGGTTCTTCAACATTGACAGATCTCGTGGCACTAACGGAGGCTACCGAAAAAAAAAAAAGAAAGAAAAAAAGTACGATAGGTCCTTACCATTACACTATTAATGCCAGCCACAAAGCCAGCCACAGAAACCTCGAGCGTGTTGTCTCCCACAAGGGTGCCTGCCAAAACCGGCCACCTGGAATCGGCCGCTACCTCAGAAACTGTGCCACAACTGACCTCTGAATTATCGATCGAGTCTATTGGATGGTTGTTTCTCCAGAAATACTACGCTAGCTACACCGCTGATATTCGCAAGCTCTATGCTTTCTATGATAGCGAGGCTGCCCTCCTGCATGAGTCATTTCCCGGTGCAAAATCGGGTGCCGAAACTTCGAAAACCAGGGCTGTGCATGTGGCCAACGGTTCTGAATCTGTGCGTGCGTTCTACGAGGCCCAGGGTGATGAATCTGCCGCAGCAGAAAAAAATAAGATTGTGGTTGAAAGTGCTGCATTCCAGAAGTCTGTGGATGACGCCATTTTGATTGTAGTGGCCGGTGCATGGAAACGTGGCTCGTCGCAGCTTTATCACTTCAACCAGACTTTTGTGTTGAGAGCCAAGGGTAAAACCGTGTATGACATTGCCAACGACGTATTGGCTTTCGTGGATATTGCTGCCGAGCATAAGGAGACCGTCACCACCGTTAATGTTGTGGAAACCCCCTCGGTTCCTGCAGAAACTGTTGCTCCAGAGGAAAAGACTGAAACCTCTGCAGTTTCTACTCCTGTAGCCGCTGAGCCAACTCCTGTAGCTGCTACGGAAGAGACTGTACCTGCCCCTACTAAAGACTCTGAAGAGTCTGTCGAAGAAGATGTGGCTGAGGAGACTGAACAAGCAAAGGAAACTGTAGATGCTCAACCAGAAGAATCTGCGGCTGCTGTTAGTGAGCCCGAAAAACCTGCTGCACCTTCTGTTCCTGCCCAAAAGCCCACATGGGCTAACTTGGCGGCTATAGGACCAAAAACCGCCGCAAAGAGCACCTCTGTGGCCACCCCAATCGCCTCTAAAACTGTCGTTGCTTCTGCCCCTGCTGGTGCTGCTCCTGGTTTAGCCGGTAAGAAAGCTGCCTCACCAAGCCAGACTGCCGCACAGCAAGCTGCTGCGGCCGCAAGCGGCAAGTACAAGAAAGAAGAATGGTACCCAATTTACATCAAGAACGTGGACGTGGACGACGAAGAGTTGAAAGCTGCTTTGGTGAAGCAGTTCGGTGACATTAAGTTCTTTAAGCGCACTAACAAGACCGCTTTGGTTGATTTTAGAAGCAAGGATGACCAGCAGAAGGCTTTGGAGCAAAGAGAGATGGCGATCAGAAACAATGTCATCTTATTGGAGCCTAGAATTCACAAGACGTTCAATGGTAAACCCGACGCCAAGAAGGATAAAAAGCACGTGAAGAAGCCAGTTAATGGTAATGGTAATGGCAACGTGAACGGATTCAAGAAGAACTAAGATCCTGATTCCAAAAGTGGCATACATATTGGTGCAAGGTCTTTAGGCCCCGCAAGTTAGCCTGAGATTCTCGTGGCCTCGGTCTTGGTGGACATCCGCTAAGAATTATTCTTTAAAAGAATGAGCAAGTTTATCATTGAGTGAGCCTAGCCTGCCAATCTGGAGTGGTGTGCCGTCACCTGTGCATATAAAACGAATACATTGATCATGAGTAGAGTTTCAGTTCCCCAAAACCGTACTGTAATTTACACACACACTGCGTATTTTTCAGTAGATGCCGATTTAATGGTGCACTCACCAAATTTGTATGAACAAATGTATAATATTTTTGCATTGTCCATTGAAACTTTCACTAGTGTCAAGATATCATATTTCTTTCTTTTTCTAATAATCTTCAATTTATTTTTTTGCAAATAATTTTTCATGTCTCTATTAGCATTCGGGGTTGGTCGCGTTATTCTACTTTTGTATGGAGTTCTCACTTTTCGTGCGCCTGAACTCGCAATAAATTTTCAACCACCGATTTTGGACGAAAACTCTGTACCATGTTCGCTAAATTCACAGGGAGATTACCAGCGTTGTGCCATATTAAGCCACAACAGGGCTTCGTGCGTTTCATCTCCAAAAAGCCCGCTGCGGATCCGTTCACTGAGCTTAGAGATCTGGCCAGCAGTGCTCCCAGAAACGCATCCACGGTATTTGATATTGATGAGTTGATCGCAAACTCCCCCAGTCTTCGTGACGCTCACGGTTCGAAAAGTAAATACGACGAATACGCTTTTGGCAACAGTGTCAAGGACCCACGTGAGGCCGCCAAAGCCATCAATATCTATGGCCCATCCTCTGGACGCACAGTCGACGTCAGATTCCAAAATGTCGGTCTTGCACTTCGGGGAGTTCAGTCTGTGCTTAGGCAAAACGAAGTGCGTTCCCAGTGGCATAACCAGAAGCGGTACATTCGCCCGGCCAAGTTCCGCAAGATGAAGAAGAGTATCTGGTGGAGAAAGCACTTTGCACTGGGTTTCTCTGACTTGATGAGCCAGATCACCGATGCGAAGAGAAGAGGGTACTAGTCGAGCGGTGGT